>CAEGAF010017301.1:0-36058 GCA_903067075.1 Micropoecilia bifurca
TCAGACTTGTGCTCTTCCGTTCTCTCTCCTCTCCTCTCCTCTCCTCTCGTCTCCTCTCCTCTCCTCTCCTCTCCTCTCCTCTCCTCTCCTCTCCCCCCTTCTCCTCTCCTCCCCTCGCCTCTCCTGCCATCTGCAGCCGCAGTTATTAAGCTTTTCTTTTTGCACATGAATAACGTGCGGTTGCTCCGGGACATATCATAAGTGACTGGCCGCTGATCTCGCCACCAGTATTTCTCACAGGGCTGTGAATAATAGATAGAGGAGCTGACCAATGATAACGCGTCTTTCATCGAGGACGTAGCTCCTAGCGCGCGCGGCGCCTGAGAGAATGCTAACAAGCAGCGTTTCTTACACTCCCCCCGCCCCAAACCTCCTTTCTTTTTCTCTTTTTCTTATTTTGTCAAAGCTGCAGAATGTTCACTTTCTCTGTTGGCTCTCATGCATTTATTAATATCAGAGTTCTTTATTCAAAAAAACATCTCCTCTGGATAAGATGGATAACGCGGCCCTTTTATCAGTTCCCGCTCCCTTCGCAGAAACGGCGCTGACAGTGATGAGCTGTGAAATCGGATGTGAGGTTTTGGGGGGAGCTTTATGGAGGGGGTTCGGTTTCGGGAGGCTTCCTTTCAACACATAAATTTGGGTCACAGAATAGATTATCGCCCCACACGTGTCACCCTGACACTGATCGACGCGCGCGGTCCCACACCACTCATAAATTACGCATGCGCTCATGAAAATTAATGCACTGTTTAAACTGGTAAGCGATCGCTGCGCGCGGAGCGACGCAAACTGCACTTTGCGCGCCAGCTTCCGCTCGTGCCGCGTTAATAATATTCAACTTGTCGGCTGGTGCGAGAAACTTCGTTAGACTTCAAATCTCAACATTTGTTTGCGTTCCAAAAAAAAAACTTTAAAAAAAAACCTAAAAAAAACCGACTGTCATTGCTTTTACTATGTTTGTTCTGGATTAGCATCAGAGAGCAGCGCTGTGGACTTTAGAGGCCGAATCAAACTGGAGCCCGATGGAAATATAAAGACACAAAACACTGTCACAAGGAGAAGCTGGGAAGAATCCACTGCGTTTGAAGTCAATGACAGCTTTTAGGGATTTGGTGCAGACTTGAGGTCCTTTCCACCCTCTCACATAAAGATGAGTGTTTGTGTGTGTGTGTGTGTGTGTGTGTGTGTGTGTGTGTGTGTGTGTGTGTGTGTGTGTGTGTGTGTGTGTGTGTGTGTTGAAGGTGACAAAGATATACAGAATGCCTTCAGTTACCCTTGAAAGGCAGTGCTTCTGTCTTTATCACAGATTAAAAACTCCCTTTTTTCTGATTAGTGTCACTGCGCCTCAGCGTTCTAATGACAAGTTTGAATTAATCTTTATTTTATAATGACCCTATGAATAATTGGGAGAATCTGCATCACGCTTTTGGGATTTAACTCAAGGGTACAAACTGGGAATTACTGCCTTGCGAAAGTATTCATGATGTTTTCCTTAAAAAGAAAAAAAAACAGGCTAATCTAAACTTCTGTAGCTCTTGCTGCTCTGGTTACTAAGTTTCAAACAAGTTTCCTTCCTGATTGCCCTTCATTTGTCTTGCTTGTCAAATGTATTTTCATTTCGGGTCTCATCAAGATCATACATTTCCTCAAATAGCCAATTGTGGCAGAAGGTATTGATAAAACTACCTATTAACAAACTGTAGACATATTCTAGTTTTCTCTTTACTTTCATTTAAAACGTCTTAAAATCTAAACATTGTTTTAACATCTTTTCACATTGGTGTAAATTGGTCTGGTACAAAGGAAACTGATTTGATTTGATTAATAAAGTAATATTTAAGCACACAACTATGATCTATACTGACCAAGTTGCAAGGCTGGTTGATACGCTACTGACTGGCATCTGCAAAGCAGCCAATCCAGGAGCTCCGTTTACTTTGGTCTGCACTCAGACATCAGCATAGACATCAGCTGAAACAAAATTGGGGAAAAAATGGATTCAGTTCAAAATTTCAAAATTGTGAAAAAAATAGTTAGCCAGAAGCGCATCAAAACATGTTTGGAGCTAAATTATTAAGCAGTCACGTGAGAACAAGGGGGAAAAAACCAAGCTAGTTAGCTTAGCATATTAGCAATCTACTCCACAAAAAGAAGCAAGCAAGATATGAGCTGGCTGAAAACTGGTTTTGTGGGTCGAGTCAGATGTAGCTTTAGAAACCGGTAATACGGGAATTTTGGGTTTTTTTATACTGTTTGCCACAACTTTATAGTTGTTTTTTTAAAGCTAGTTAGCCTGTGTTGGAATGGCAGGAAAACATGTTTGGATAAAGTTCAAGTTTCAAAACAACATTTTTAATTGACCCATCCATTTACTACCTTCCTTGATCCATGTATGGTTGTGTGGTCGCTGATGAATATGTTCAGTAGCATTTGGAGTACGGTACACATTGGACACACCGACTCCAAAGGGCAGTTTACTGTAAGCAGTGAAGCTAGCATTCAAAATGTTTGACCGTGAGCAGAAGACAGAGCAGAACAATGCAGCTGTGCAGCATTCAATTTATAGTGTTATCAGGTAAATGTCTAGACTTGTATGACTCTAACTCATATTGGAGATGAATTTATCATCTTTATTTTTTCAAGAAATTCTTAGTTTCCTTTTTAACTTCCACAAAAGTCCTACTTTAGACTGGACAAAAAAGACTAGCAAACAGAGAGGAACTGTGACAGAAAGATATACAAGCAGAGTAATTAGCGCTCGCCAAGTGAGCTCATGAGTAATCTGGATGACTTCACTACCTTCCCCACTGCAGGAGTTTGACCGAACCAGAATTATCTCATGAAGTTGACCCTAAGTTCACTTTTTGGAATGCTAGCTCCAGTTCTGAAAACGGCGCTTCGTTCCAGCTAAAACATTCTTCAGGACACCGGTTCTCCGTTTTCACTGCAGACAGAGCATCTAGCTGCTTTTCTATACCATGAGCAGATTTCCAAATTGGTAGGTAGAGGCTGCCAATCCCTTTAGTGATGCTCTACTGGGGATTTTTTTTGTTTGTGTTTTTATAAAAAGTATAGTGCCATAAATCCCGTACCACGATTCATGTGTCAGTAAGGATATTCGGGATCCTCTTTAGTTCTGTTCTACATTTCCCTTCCCTGGTAAAAGGCTTTACAGGAGATCTCTTGGCATTCCCTTTTTATTCCCCTCTGGCTCGGCTGTGAGGCAGCTGTGTTTGTCTTCGCTTTAGGTGACAGACAGGAGGTCCACCCCTCTCGCCCCCTCACCGCTCACCTCCTCTCCCTGTTGGTGCTCGTCAGGGGGATTAGCGTCTCATTTCCCAGGTAAAACAAGCCGCATCAATGGGGGCCCCATTCGCGCGGCTCTCTGCATAAAGTGTCAACATCAATCGGCAAAACCCTTCACCGATTCACCTTCTCCTCCCACGAAATGAAGGGATGGAGCCCGATTTTTATGGGTTTCAATGCTGGGGAGTAGAGAAGCAGAAGAGAGGAGGGAAAGTGAAGATGACACTGTCCTCCCACACGGTCTGGCTTTTAGCTGGTGGGAGGAAGAGAATATGGGAAAGCTGATCTATTTCCAGCTGAAGGAACCGCGTGTTCCGTTATCCCCGTTGTTTTGACTCTAAACAATATTTCATCGTAAAAGGTCAACAAATGCGCTTGCTGTTCGTTAGCATCTAACCGTCGTTAGCATTTGTTGTTTGCAGATGCAGGGAAAGCCTTATCAGTGTTTTCCTTTATTCCTGCTGATATCAGCTGCCTGGGCTCTCCTTCTCCTCCATTGCACACACACACACACACACACACACACACACACACACACACAAACACCGTTATCACTGCTATCTGGTGTTTAGCCAACTCAGAGCTAATCCAGTGTGAACCCACTCCCTGGCTTGTGCTCAGCAGTTTGCAAACAGATTTGAAGGAAACACACACACACATAAGGAGAATGGGAGACAGGGAGTTTTGGCCCCGGAGCAGGGAACATCACGCTCCAGTAATGTGATGCCGGGGCAACACTGTGGCACAGTAGTATGGCATTAGCATAAATGATCATCTCAGCGCAGGGAGGTGGGAACACGGTGCGGGTATTTGGAGCCGTCCACATGTGATGGCACTCACACACACACACACACACAGAATAATTAGTCACATTTTAATCACAAACTGTTTATTAACACATAAGCAACACTTTCAATTCAAAAACCCATTTTGCTGCTAAAGTATTGAGTAAATAGACATTTAAGCTCAACAACAAAGATATTTATCGTTTTTATTCTGTTATGTCGGCTAGTCAGCCATAAGGGTTGTGCAAAGTGTTTCAGGAACCCCTGATTATTGATGGAACTGATTTAAAAAAAAGTATTTGTTTAGAAACATGCGGGCTGATATCAGTATTGTGGCCGTTCGTGCTAGCTGCAGCATGTTTAGCATTTGGATGCTATTTTAGGCTAGAAAAGCTTCACTGATAGGCTAACCACTTTTATCACAACTTGCACACAACAGCAGTATTTTCCATCGTCCCATCAAATAATTCTCTGAAGCAAATATTAACCCGCTTTGACCCAAGAGAACTGGCTTCGTCATCCATTGCTGTTTACGGATGTCGCTTGTGCAGTGGGTTTACGTGCGTACCAGAAACCCGATACAAAGGTTCCGTCTTGCGACTTTTGTGTGTAAAAACAGAACAAATGTGATAAATGACCTTAAAATTTGCAACAAGTTAAAATCTACATAATTAATTACTCAAAATCAATACAGTAATCCCTTTAGCTGTCACTCAGAAAACACTTGTATGTTATTCAAATTGTCTAATAGTCTGAACAACATAAATGCTTCTAAATTATCTCCTTTTTTTGAAGTCATAATTTTAATTAATTATAACTCTTTTCCATTCAAAGCTTTTTACAGAGGTAGCAAAGCAGTCTTTCAACGTAGCTAGCTGTTAGTTTGGAAAAAATATGCATTTTTGACAGATTTGGCCATTTTTAAACTTTTTATTTGAAGTCCTGTCTGTGACTTTATGTCAGCTGCACTCAAAGAAAGCTGTTAGCCTAACTTGTGTATAAAAATTACATTTTCCTTTAGTAGAGCTTTCCAAACTGTGCTACAGGCTGTGGATAAATCTGAGCTTACTGTGATAGCTGAAGCATTTTTTAAAAAAATGTTTAGAGTACTGGCTGCTGCAGCTCCCTGTTTTGTGCTGTTGGTGAAGAGGAACAACTGCTAAAAATGCTGCAAGGTAAAGAGCTAAGTTTATGAAACAAACTGTTAGCCAGAAGTGCACTGAAATATGCTACAAGTCGAATTATCAAGGAGTCACATCAGGAAAGTTAAACAAGCTAAAGTTAGCCGAGCACCTTAGCAAACCGCTAGCTTTTAGCAGTTTGCAAAAGGGAACACATAACTTATTTGGGTATTTGTGTATGCTTGGTTGCAGCAAACTTGTTCAGAACCTTAAAAAGAAATGTAAAACAGCCTTTTAAGGCTATAACGTAAACCGTGTGACTCATTAAAATAGACTTGAGGAACTTGGCGCTTCGTATGACTTTTAGCTCTTTCGCTACGCTCACAAGTTCTCCTGCTTTCCAGCTTCACACCATCCACACTCTGTCTCTGGTTGTCTCAGGAGGCCTAGTTAGATAAGACTGCCTGGGCTATAAGCAACAAAGAGCCCACAGAGAAGACTCTGACGCTCAGAAGCATTCAGCAAGTGTAAAGTACAACTGCAAAGAAATGAACACGCACATACACTTTGTGGGTGACAAACACAGACGAGCCTTTTTTCTTGTCTGAACCCTCCTCACCCTGCCGCTTCCTCCTCCTCCTCCTTCCCTCTGGAAAGTTTCTATTTGTGGAATCCCCTGAGAACTTTGGATCATTATGATATTTATTATTTCTTTTTCCTCAGTCAGACTGGGTCAATATGAACTAGTGCTTACAGTGCTTTCTTGATTTTATTGCTTGAAGTTTATTTATGACAGTGATAGACAGATATAAACCACCTGGCACGTCAGATTAAAGGATTTTTTTCCCCCAGCTTAGTCGTGTGGAGTATTTGTGAGCAGTCGGCATTAAAGCTGTGAATCTTGAGTGACCTCAAGATTCTATTCAGAGATGTTGCTCTTTGGCACAAAGTTTGACGGATGTTTAGATGTGTCTTTATGTGTTGCAGCCTCTTTTATGACAATTCCTGTTGTGACCTTCTGGATCCACTGACATACAGAAAATTAAGTATGAAAAAAACCTTTTCTTTTCAAAAATAGTGGACTGCACAACATATTTCCGAATGTGAAATGAAAGAATAATGAGCGAGTGAGTTTAGATGTTTTTATTACTCAGGCATCAGGATCAGAATTGTTGACCTGCACAACTCTGGTTCCTCATTGGGTTTGGACTCAAGCTGGCAAATATACACCAGAACTTATGTCATGAAGAAATGTCCTGCTTTCTCATTAGAATGAATTGCAAGTGTTTGTCATCTTAGATGCAGAGGGAACAGAGACGAGCTTACAGACTTAACCATGGGCTGGTATCGTCGTGCTGTAGTGTTTAGTGGCAGGAGGAACTGACTGATTTCACAAATCAGATCACACAATAAAGAAAGGAAGTGAATGCTTTTGCACCACAGGTCTTCCAAATGGACAATAACCTGAAACTGAAAGACGGTGTTTTGGAGTGGCCATGTCAAAGGTCACGACACAGTTACATCACTTCAGTTTATTGGGAAATTGGAGAAAAGTTCTGCAAACTGTCATTAGGCCTGGGCGATGCAACAATAATGATATCTATCACACTAGATGCCTGATCAATACTATTAGGGAATACGCCTGATGGAGTGTTGCTCATTTCACTGAACTCCAATCAATAACCGCACGGCATTTTGGGAGATGTAGGCAGAGGAAAGGCTTTGGCCTCTCAGCCTCTTACAGCTAGCTAAGAAAGGTAGGAGGCATCAAACTCACTCGCTCTTTCGTTACCTAGCAACAACCTGTTGTGCAACAAGCGCAGGAGCAGTTTCATGTTGTACTTCTCTTGTATCGTGACACATTTTTCCAGCCCTACTCATTATATTAAAACACACAAATACACGAGCGTGGCGTAAACAATGGCCTCCCTGTTAGCGCTGCTGCTGCCACATTTCTGACCTGAATTGTGGTCAACCGATGGACACTGATCAATGCAATCCACCTTGGGCCCAGCGAGGGACTGGCCCATGTGTAGGACACGGGCGCAGACACGGGGCTCCTCAGACAGCCGGCGGCTCATGCATCACAGCACAGCTGATTTGCCCCATGGCCTGACACTTGCTGTCCACTCTAATCACTGAAAGCGGCCGAGGCCGGCCCGTTGGGGTCTGCTTGTCTGCTCCCGAGTGTTCACATGGACTGGATCTGTCTAGATATTGCCGTTTTTTTTTTTTTTCCATTCTGCTTTCAGAAGCATTGTTTGTCACTACATTTAAAGTGTTAAACCGAGGAGGAAAAAAAGCTGAAGGCAACAGGATGAAAGGGGAAAAAAAAGTGTGTCATGGGTTTTGACCGGGTTGCTTGCTGTCTGTTTTTTTTTCTCTCACTCTCTCTCTTAGAAGGAGGTCACTTTGGGCAAGCACTTTGAAACTCTATGAGACCTTTGAGAGAAATACCCTCACCTAAAATACATATCTGCTTATAAATAGTCGTTTGCCCCAAGCTTTGAGCATTTCTGGTGGGAAACTGAGATTGACAACTTGTGTTACTAAAAACATCCTAGCATTTCTCTAGAAACACTGGTACAGTTCCTTACTTTCTCCACTTTAGGTTTTCCACCTTTTTCATATTACAACTACAAACATCAATGTATTTTATTTGGGTTCTAAGTAATAAACAAACACAAGCTATTGCATAGTTTTAAAGTGGAAGGAACAATTAGGCACACCTGGAAATAGATGGTCCAGAGTTGCCATGGTTCTACTGGCTGTGTTGTGTGATTAAAGGTGACCTATTGTGCTTCCTTGAACAGGTTAGCAGTTTACGTTCGCACATGGGAATGGCTGAAAACAAATGTGCAATTATACAACGGTACATCTTTGAAAAGCAGAAGTAGAGCCTCCTGCACAACCAATAAGAATATGAATGCAGCAAGTGGTCTCTGAATTGTTAGTCAACAACAAAACTCCTGTCTTTTCTAGCAGCCATTATACAGCACATACATCTGACCAAACATGCTGGAGCTCAGCTGGGGTTGCTAGGTAACGGCGCAGTGCCTCTCCAGTGTGACTTAACAATCGGGAGGGCTTTTTTTTCCAGACATCAAAAAACATTAACTTAATGCCACAAAATGGTTGTTGTTGCTTTTTAAGCGCTTTGGCTGTTTTTAGGTTAGCATAAACCCAAATTGAAGTACAAAAATGTGCAAAATGTCAGTTTAGGAGGAATGCCTTGCCTTTGACAATTAACTATTTCAGTGAATGGATCGAACAAACAGACTCAAACATAACCCTGTTTTAAACTTCTCACCAACTTTCTCTCTGATCTGCCTGTTGTGTTCCTCTGTGTTTGTGGTGCTAATGCACTGATGTTCTTTAACAAACCTCAGTCCTTCACAATGCAGCCGCATTTATACTGGGGGTGAAGGGAGCAGAATACACATGCATAGCCACAATTTTCCATCTTCTAATTGTTAAGTATTTTGAAAGTCATGCATCCACGTCCCATCCACTTCATATCACATGAAATCAAAGTGAAATCCATTCAAGTCTGTGGCTGCGTTTGCCTTTAAGATCCCCCGTCGAAAAGATCTGAGGCTCGAACCTCCTCGCCTGCAGATGGTTATAATTTGCAACAGACTGATAGTTTTAAATGTTTAACCGTTAGGATTTCAAATTAGACCTCAAGAAAGAAAGAAAAGTCTTGAAAGGCGGAGCGAACTTCCCTTATAGATATAGTGCAAACATCAGATTGACTGTAGGAGAGTTAAGCATGCAGTCTGGGATGTAAGGACAGATTTAAGATAAAAACCAGATGGAGGCAAATAAACTTGCTCCTTCTGAGTCTGCTCTCTGCTATTTTGAGATTGTGTGGGGGTGAAGTGGGGGTGGGAGAGGGTCTGACTTGGCAAGTGTAAATACACAGGCTAGTATAAGCATTGGGTCTCTCCACTTAAAGGGGGAGGTATAGGGTCTGGCACATGTTCAGTGTGGTGACCCACTTTTCTTTGCATCTGGACCTGATAAGTTTCCTCCTCAACAGCACTGGGAGGAAAGGAGGTCCAGACCGGCATCACTATCCTCCACACATGCACTGATCTTTAGACTTGACATCCACATTTTAGATTTATTTTTATAATCATCATAAGAAAAATGTAAACGTGTGAATCAAAATGCGTCGATGTTTATTGCCGCTCCGTTACTTTTCCACTTAGTTAAGAATCCTGTGGTGCTGAAACTGTGGCATCTCCACGTCCCGATTAGCACTTCTTGCACCTGTGCTTATTGTTCTGTCATCTGCTTTTTCCAAGACCAACAATTAAGTTCTGGCAAAGTGTGGCCTTGAACCACTGAAGGCAGTAAGAGAGCTTCTGCTGCTTTCATTTTCCTCTTAAGCTGGTTGTACTTGCTGGTATATTGCCAGTACTAATGGAAATTAGTCAGGCTGTAGATAAAAAGCTTTCTGACAGTCAGCAAACACAAAAAACAGCTCATCCGTATTTTGAATGAAGGAATTAATCTTTACTTGCTTTATTTTCAGTTTGAGTTGATTTGATGGTTTTTTTTATTATCTTTAACACTGAACCAAATCAGAGAATTTTCCAAAGCCGACTCTCAATGTTGTAGTTTTTTGTGCTGTAAAAACTTTATGTTTTTCACAGAACAGAATTACACTTCATGTTCCATTTATGTAGAGCATGAGGTACTGAAATCAATGCTCTGTAAATGACTGAGTCCCTATTATGTTGGAAACAAAACATCTCAACTATTAAACTGGATTTTCTGTGTTAAAATACTTCTAAACCTTGGGGGTTTCATGATCTTAGACAATCTGTGTGCTGAATTTCAGAGTGGCTAACTTAGCTTAGCTTAGCTTAGCTTAGTCCAAATATCTGAAGCTCAGTTCAGTCCTGTACCATTATCAAAATGAAACAGAAAACTCATCTCAACAAGCTTCCCTCCATGTTTGCTATGCTTCATGAATATTGGTGAATTCAGGAAAAAAAAGGGTTAGCAGTTTAGTTTCTTTAAGTTTATTCAAGTAAAAGCAATTTACGACAATTGTCACAGCAAAGCAATTTACAAGGTAAAAACGTTCAGATTCACTCTCACCGTCCATTTTGCCGGTACACATTGAAGATCAGAAAGAGATTTAAGTGACCTTGGCATTGTTGTTGGCGCTAAAAGAGAAAATTAAAAAGAGTAACAGTGAATACAATGGTGGTTCAAATAACTAATCATTACAACCGTTTGTCCTAAAAGGAGATGGACTAAACCAGCAGGAGACCCAACCAGGTCATGATCCTGTCCACTGAGGCAACGCAGGCTCACCAAATTTGGACAGTGGCCAAAACTTACTCTTGGCCAAGGATGAGAACCAACTGGACTTGTGTAGGAAGCCGAAGGACATGGAGACAGAACCAATAATAACAAGGTGAACCTCATAAAGTGGATGGCAAGTGCATAATCAGATCAATGCAGCATAATCATGCAGACAAATTTAAATTCGATTCCATACATTTCTGACAGATTAAATCTGTCTGAAGGAAACCCAATCTCCTACTATGCATGAGTGGACTTAGTCTTTATAGTAGATGAACTGGAAACTTGCTGTAATGAACAGAAAGTTTCAGAAGGCAATCTGGACTAGAGCTTCAGACGCCCAGAACGCCTTCAGACGGCGTCTTATTGAGTCAGTGGCATTAAAAAGACAGACGAACAAACGCTGCTGGGTTTTATTGGAGCTTGTGATGAAGTGCCTTTGTTCTCCAACCCTCACAGAAGCAATACATGTTCACCTCAGGACGAATACATCATGTTTCTTTAGAGACAGTGTTCCGATACGGCACAAGGTCTCGGAGGAGCAACGGGAACATTAGCCTGATGTATTTGTTTCTCTATTAGTATTGATCCGTGTTAAGTGTCAATTCAGGCACTTGGGAGAAATGATCCGGCGCACGAGGAAAGCAGTCGGTCAGTGCAATCAAGGACATCGCAAGCAGTAAAGCCTTTGCTTTGGTAGGAAATCTAAACTGCGGTAGAAGACTGCAGCACAGAGCATCCGCAGACACAACAACTACGCTGCGAGACATGCAGAAACCTTTCCTCCACAAACACACACCTTCTCTCCTCCCTCTCCTCCTACTCCTCCGCCTCATCTCATCCTCCCCCCACCCCCCCCATAGCCGACAGCCAGAGCAGACTGATAAGCAGGCAGCCAGAGACGAACTAATCCTCCCACAGTGAGAGACATTTCGAATGGCGCGCGATGGAAATCAAACCGAACTGACAGACGAAGGCAGGATGAGCCAGGAGCAGAGAGTAGAAGTGAGGCGAGGATACAGATTAGCAAAAAAAAAAAAAAGGTGAGGAAGAAATGCGATCAAATGAAAAAGAGGGTCGGTTATAAAAAAATGTTCTACTTAATCCTCTTCCTCCTCCTCAGATATTGCCTTCCTCTTTTCTTTTTTTTTGTCGTTTCGATAAATGTGCAACCAAGCCTCCCAACCAGTTTGCCTGCTCAACCATCTCCTCATCATTCCCACCCATCCTCTCCTGCCTCCCTCCCCACCCACCACCTCATCTCTCTCCTCCTTTCTCTCTCTCTCTCTCTCTCTCTCTGCCTCTCCGTCTGACTGAGGCGGATGTAGGTCAGTGCGTCTGGAGCCTGTCTGGAGCTGCAGAGAGCATCAGAGCCATCTCCGCCTTCGCGCCCTCAGCTGCCGACGACTTTCTCCAGGCTACCGGAGGACAAGACCCGGCGCCGACTGACCCCGACGTGCCCCGCAGGAGGATGCGCCATCCACAAGGGCGAAGGGGGCGTCAGGGGAGGGTTGTATGTTTACTTCTGAGAAGCTTAGCCAGTATATGGTATTTGCATGTGTGCTGCAGATGCAAATGAATGAGATGGAGAGGCAGAGTGACGGTACAGACGGAGCAGGTCGAGAGGAGATCGGCAATAAAGTGGTCGCTCCGAGGGGTTTCCTGGTAAAACGTTCATGTGACGCCATCGTACCCCGTCTTCTTCCAACACACACACACCTTCAATGCACTGCTCTCCTACCGCCTTCCATCCCATCCACATCCAGACTCTAACCTAATCATCACGAAGCCGTTATGTCTCTTCCCCAGATCCTGTACGGTTGCATCCGCAGTCGTCGCCGTTTTTCTTTTTCTTTTCTTTTCTGTTTTTTTTTTTTGCAAAGGAAGACAAAACCCAGCGACGAAAATCCAAACTCCAAGACGAAGGGAAGCGTGGCGTTCGCTCTTTCGTCTCATACAGTACACGTCCTTCGCCGTGTCTCTCCGTACGGCGTCCCCCGGTTGGCAGATGTTCCGTGCCCCCCAAAAAAGGCTGAGCGACCGAAGCCTCCTCCGGCGTCCTCCGTAGAGCGTAAAGACTTCTGCGTTTCCAAACCCTGCTCCGTCGTCTCCCTTCTCGGGTTTATAGACTATGCCGGTAAAAGAAAACCAAGAAAAAAGCGAACAATGTTTCAGAGTGCAGCTGCTGCGAGGCTGTCTGACTGGAGTGTGTGTGTTGTGAGGGAGTTTCCGTGTGTCTGTCTGTGCTCTCGATTTGTCTCCGCAGCATCTCAGGGTTCTCCTGTACTTCAGTGACGATGTGTAACAGCCCCGCAACTTTCAGTGTGTGTTCTTTAGGCGTTCGTGTGCTTCAGCGTGACATGGCAACCGTGTGACCTGCTGCGTCAGAATCTGTTGCCACTCTATTCATTTCATTTTTGTTTTTGGGATGCGGAGGAAGTCCTGGGGCGTGGCGTCGCCACCCGACCACACCTCATCCTCCTGCCCGTATCGGACGGACGTCACGCGGCGCCGTCATCCCCGCTTTCTGTTTCGAGTTCTTGTGGAATACGAGCGAGACGTTCGACAAATCTGTTTGCGGTTCATCGTTTGTACCCTTTCTTTCGCCGCTCGCTGCCCGGCATCTTTTAGTTTACCTTAGATCAAGTGTTGACTTGATTTGTTTCTCCGTGTCTTATTGTGATGTTTCTCTTTTATTTTAGGAGGAGAAGGAAGGACTGAGTCCTAGAAAGAGGAAGGAAAGGAATGAAGAAAGCTGAAAACTGTGTCCGAACTCTGTGGAGTGACAGAAATGCCAAAACAAAGTTTAAAAAGTTCCTTCAACGGGATCAAACTGAAGACATTTGTGGAACAGTAGATCATATTGAAGTATAGGGTTACTTTTATTTGAAAAAGTTGCTAAAGAAGGAAGAAAGTCAGTTCCCTAATGTCTTCATCCCCTTTTTTGTGTGATAAGAGAAGCAGGGGGAAGTATTACTGTATGTCTCGTTTGGAGCTTAAAAATAGCTCCAGTTACTGGTGCTGTTGTATAAGGGCTGGGACAGCAGTAGGTGGGTGATATGGTGAGACGGCCACCTGTACTGTCTGCCACATTCACACAAAACACAGAGGGGACAGACGGCCTGTGGATGAGTCACAGGCACGGCCATAAAAGTGTGCGCGCACACGAGTGTGTGTGTGTGTATATGCAAATCATTGCTTAGTCGTCAGTTTTTCTGTTTAACTGCAGGGTGTAGGGAACTTCCCATTGGTTTTCAAACTCTTGGAAAAGCTCCAAGTCAGTTAAGGCCCAGCGAGGCACAAAGGGCCTCGTTGTGCAACCTCTCGGCATGACGGACAGCCAGGTCAGCGCGGCGCGTCACTCTGGAGGCGGGTTGAAGGAGAGCGAGTCCATGGTAACGAGAACCTCCGTTCCCTGACACATGGACTCTTTCTCTCCCTCGCTCTCCGGGCTCCTAATCTCATAACTGGCGTTTTACGACACGCCGGGTTGACTCCCTCGCCTGTTTCTGATTTTTTTTTTTTCCCTCTCTGCTCCCAGCACGGTCATGAAAATCCGACTCATAATAAACTACAAGCCTCCTCTCTCCCCCCGTGAAGAGGCACATGCTGCTTTCTCATTAAACACTCAGGTTTCTTGAGGGTCAAATACATATTAGGCATTCATATTTGTTTTATTAAAAAGAACTGCATATTAAACATCTTAAAAAACAAACTATTCCCTTCTTGTCACATGCAAAGAAATTGTAGATTAGAATTAACAATGTTGGGAGAGTTTCAAGTAAAGTCATCTTAGAATGTAATAACAAGCAGTCATTAGTTTACATCAATCCAGATTAGTTAGTTCTGAAGCTGACAGCCAGACCAGGAAGGGCCACGACCAAAGTGACGCACTGTTGTTTTAAAGTAACAGCAGATTAAGCAAACTTTCTGCCACTGTCATCACAGTTGAATTGGGATATTTAAACCGACGCCTAATATTTACACTGGATATCGATGTTGGAGGTGGTGCTTCACAAAATACCTTCCTGTGTGAAACATTTACCAAAAACTGAACATGCAAAGCATCTCCTGTCAGAGTAAATACCTGATGGATGTCTGGTGTCTATTAGAGCTGTACTCTGTGCAGAACTATTTAAATGTTTTGCGCTTAGAACTTGTTTCAGACAGGAAGATACTTGGTGACGCAATGCCTCCTACCTCTACCATGTAAATGGATATAAGTTGTTTCTTTTAAACGAACAATACGCACAGTTATGAAGGTTCATAAAATTGAATTTGAAGAAGCAACTATCATATTTTGAGATTGTAAGTTCGCTCAGTTTGTGACGGCTTTGGACTAATAATTGTCTTAATTGTCTTTAGCCCCACAGGCCAAATAATCTGGATTTCTTATAAATGCAGACACCTAGAGTGTAAGATAGTAAACTTCTTAAATGTTTTTGACAGACCGTCACTTAAAGAAAATGCACAATTCTGCTTTTAATGTACCGATTTTCAAATTCGCCACAGTCGCAAATGCCATTTGAAAATGGAAGTGCCCCCATCGCCGTCACCTCTTCAGCTCCCCACTTCCTGCTGAGCCGCTCCCTCGTAGTGACACCGTCCCTTTAGGCATCAACAGAACCCAGACAAAGGTGGAGGCAGGCGCAGTTTGAGGTAAACACACGGCTCAGGCGGACAGGGACAGGCCTGACGAGGGCCGCAGGGAGCTGGGGCTCCGCAGCAGAGCATCTGCTGGTGGAAAGCTACCTGACAGCTGCTTCTCACACATCAGATAAGATTACAGGTACACCCAGTACACCTGTTTAAACAAGCACACCGCCGCGCGCGACTGAGGAAGACTAATAGAGATAAGCTAATCCAGGAGCAGGTGCATGCTTGTAATTGGGGCAAGCCACAGATATATAGCAGGGGGAAGAAGTTCATTATTAATACTGTGTTTGATTTATGTGATCACAGGGTTGATTGTGCGTTTGTTAAGAATTTATTGTGTCTTTTTTTTACTTTTGCACATTCATTTTAGTTCCCCTCTCCCCCCCGACTACCAGGCGGCTGTTGTAAACCTCGGTAACTCTGGCTGGCAGTGATGTTGCAGAATCAGAGCAAGACTTGCAGAGAAGCAGCCGATCACAAGACGGAGACGTTAACACACAATCACGCACACACACACACACACACACACACACGTTTAATGCCTGCTCCATTTGGCTCTAGCCTGACATCTAGCGACTCAGGCTGTAATATGATCTCACATGACACTGGCATGTTAACATAAAGAGATGAGCTGGAAGCTGCAGCAAGATTGAAGGCTTTTTTTTAGATTAAATGTAACAATTACTTTCCACATATTTGGTTCATCACAATGTAGCGACATGTAGAGAGTAAATAAAATCGAGCCACAGTCCCGCCGTCCCTCTAAACCCCCACCTCAGATGCAATCTGTGATGTCACTACGCGAGGCGGCGTAACAGTTTGTCAAGTAACGGGCGGCTCACGTTAGGGTGGGCTCACCACTACTGAAACACTACGGAAAGCCTGACTGACGCAACATGTTGTGGCCTCCTCCTTTGTGTTTTCTCAGCATTTTCTCAGCCGCCACGCATGACACACAATCTAATTTTAGCTGGCCTTCATCCACGTGAAACTAATGTGGTTCCAAGTATAGCCCTCTGAACTGTAGATAGGACCAGGATGTTTGGATATATAGATGTATATAAAAAAGGGATATTGGTGCCTAAGACGTATTAAGAATAACAATTCTTTAATTTTAATTAAACGTGTCTGCCTAAAAACATTTTTTTTACAGGTTAAAATATATTATTTTGGTAACTGATCCTGCCAAAAAAATATGTTATGTTAAGAAAGTCACTGAGGACACTGTTGTTTTTCTTTGTGTGCTGTAAGGAGGTCATGAGGGTCATTTGTGACTATCTGAACTCAGTTAAACCTAAAAGCCGTCCCAAGACTTGTCTCTGAGAACTCCGCCATGTTGGACAGGAATGCGATTGTGAATCCAGGTTTGACTAGTTTAGTGACAGCACTAATGCTAATGTCAAACCAGCACCCAGAGGGAGTTGTTGCCAAGGAAATTCACATCTGAGCTGCTGTTGTCAGGGAAAATGTTTTACATGCAATGTGCTGCCTGATTAGAATGGATTTTAAAGAATGGATTTCAGTAATGTTTTAAATCTTAATAAAACAAAAAGTGTTTTTATTTTTGCCTGTCTTCATCATTGAGTTCAAATCTAGTTACTTTATGAAAGAAAATATGAAGATGATCTTGATTCTACTGCCAAACAGGACACAGCAGAGAGGTGACTGTTTTTCCTTAAAGCTGTTGGGGGGCCCAAGTAGGGATCATCGTCTGGGGCCCCACTTCCAGATAAGCCCATTACAACTACTACAACTACTTAGGGGAAGTTTGGGAAGAGAAACAATCGTAAGGTTACGTGACTGTTAGCTTACCGCTGAGTTAGCTAACATGACCTTTAACTTACAAACAGTCATGGTAACGGTGGGTCCATGTTAATCAGGTGTATCAGATGCGGATCAGTGGGAGCTTATAGGTTCCGAACGCAAATGGGAAAAATGATTCTGGATTGAAAAATCTTAAATGCATCTTGATAACTTTCCATTGACGTTACATATGTCCAATATATGTTAGTGTGAAGTACAATAGTTAGAACCTCACTGATTTATTCGAGTAAAATTACTGTAAAAAGTAGAGGGCAGCTCCATAATGGTTCTTAATTGGTGGCTAACGAGTAGCTGTTCATTGGTACAGCAAAGGAAGAGAAGTTAATGTATTGGGCCCCTCAGGTTTGGCCAGTGCCGAATAACTATACCAGACCTTGATGTTAAAGAAATACACTAAAATCAAGATGTTATTACATCTGACTTGCATAAAATCTAGAGCTAGCTTACAGATGTTAGGTGCCTGCATGAGAATCTAGCTACTTAATAAACCTCCTAAAGTTACAGACTCACACTTCTTCAATAACTTCTAAAATACAAATGAAGAAAAAAATGTTCTCATTCATTAAAATACATATATTTTCAACCTATTTTAGTCGCCTCTCCAAACTTCACCACCCTGAGCTACTGCCTCAATAAGCTCTTGCTGGACTCAGGCCAGAAGGCCAGCACAACCACTGACCCATCAGCTGAACCTCTGTTTGACCATCCCTCCTATTGCTTAATCAGTGCATTTGAATAAAGTTTCTAAATGAAGTCGCATTCATTTCTCCCTCTTCAGTTCTAACAGCCTGTTTTTGTTGCTGCTGCTGGTTTACTCCTTTGGAGAACAGAAACGTGTAGATGAGACGCTCACAGTCTGACTTGGTTCTTTTCTTCCAGTGGAGTCTGACAGGAATGAGGTCAGACACACGGATCCTCATTGCACATTATTATTATTATTAGCCGGGTTTTTTTTATTATTATTATTATTATTCAGCCAATGGGCTTGGAGTGGGAGTGGTTTGAGTGAAAAACCAGGATGGAGACAGGCGCCGATTGGCTCCTGCGCCTCGAAAGGAGGGTATAAAACGATGAGGTCGGCGTTGTTGTGTTTACAGTAATATCACAGTGCGCGCGGGACACAGGGAGACTATGAGAAAGCGCAGCTGCTCCATTCAACCACATGGTTCCTCAACCGCACAGACAAGCTGCGCTGTAGACGTCCGGGCTCACATAGGAGACTCGCAACGGCGTCTGTTGAGCCTCGCAGGGAGAATCTTCAGCCGCACCGGCAGCTGAGCCGATCCGGGAGGCGCAGCGGCAAAAGTTCAGACACCCGAAAGTCTCTTTAGGCAAAACGGAGTGAACTCGGAAGACAGACAGAAGAAACTTGGATGAACTTTTATTTCTTAAGATTTGCTTCCAACTCATAGCAGAGGAGATTTTTTTTCCTCCCTCCATCTCTTCTTCTTCGCGCATAAACTTTGTCCCTGACTGAAGCGCTTCCAGACTGTTTGGAGGAGGAGATGGTGCAGCACATGAGCCACGCAGAGAGCAGCCAGGCTCACTCCCCCGGCGGGGAATCCACGGACACGGGAGACATGGACCTGGAGATGGACGCCTCTCCGGCCCCGGAGGGCTGCCCGTCCGCCCGGGAGCGCAGCGACCTGGCGTGGTGCAAAACTCCGACCGGCCACATCAAGAGACCCATGAACGCGTTCATGGTGTGGTCCCAGATCGAGAGGAGGAAGATCATGGAACAGTCCCCGGACATGCACAACGCCGAGATCTCCAAGCGGCTGGGGAAGCGCTGGAAGCTGCTGAAGGACACGGACAAGATCCCGTTCATCCGCGAGGCGGAGAGGCTGCGGCTCAAGCACATGGCCGACTACCCGGACTACAAGTACCGACCCAGGAAGAAGGTCAAGTCCGGGAGCGCGGCGGGCAAGCAGGCGGAGCGCGGCGAGAAGAGCGGGGAGCGCGGCGCCAAAGCCGGCGGCGGCGGCGGCGGCAAGAGGAGCCCCGCGTCCAAATCCGCGAGCAGGACGCTGAAACAGGGCGGCAGCAGCAAGAGCGCCGCGGCGCAAGAGTACGCCGCCGCGGTGTTTAAGTCCAGGTCGGCGTCCGGGGCCAGGCAGATCCCGGACAAGCGCTCAGGTTCGGGAGAGGCGAGGCGCGCGCACGTGTTCGGCGGGACGGGCAGCCTGGAGAGCGGGCCTCCGTCCGTGGGCGTCCCGGCCAGTCCCACCCTGAGCAGCTCGGCGGAGTCCAGCGACCCGCTCAGCCTGTACGAGGAGCTCAGCCCCGGGTCCACCGCGCGCCTCCGGTACGCGCGCGCCTCCTCCCCGACGCCGTCCGCCTCGCGCTCGTCCTCCTCCGTTTCCTCCGCGTCGTCGGACGAGGAGTTCGAAGACGAGCGGCTCGACCTGAACCCGAGCCCCGGCTTCGAGAGCGCCTCTCTGGGCGGGACGGGCTTCTCCGACGCGGAGCTGGACCGGGACTTGGACTGGGGCTTCGGGGAGTGCGGGGCGGGATCCCACTTCGACTTCTCCGACTACTGCACTCCGGAGGTCACCGAGATGATCTCAGGAGAGTGGCTGGAATCCACCATCTCCAACCTGGTGTTCACCTACTGAATCAGCCCCTTCTGCCCTCCCACGTATGAACTCTTCTGTCCCTCTACAAGACAAGCCTGCGCGTCTAGATAAGAAGATTTCCGCCATTTTTTCACTTTTTAGTAAATAAGAGTGAATAAAGGAAAGAAAACGAGGTGGCCTGCGTGCGCGGTGAAGCCCAGGTATGCGCCGCTCAGACTTGGACGGCGCTCAGTGGCGCTTGACAGGAGGAAATGCTTAGTCTGCATTTGGAGAGGAGGAGGTATGGAATGTCAAACGTGCCACAATTCAATACATAAGTAAGTTGGTAAATAAATATCTATATATGTGATCATTTTAAACAATAAAAATAGATACATTAAATAAGTAGGTAACTGCATCTATGGTATATTAAATTGTTTCAGTAAATAATTTAAATGTGATTAAATGTATAAAAGGATTAAAATCTGTTTTGTTAAATTTGTAATCCTTTCACAACCTTGTGTGTCAGCCTCACCCGACAGTCAGTAGGCGGGGCTAACACTGCGTTAGGCAAAATGATTGGTCCGCAGTTGAGCTGTTGTGCAAGGTAAACAATCAGATTTCAGCTGGCAAGTTATAGTCACAATTTAAATTATTACAGTGACATAAATGTGTAATACTTGAAAACTATGTATTTAAGTTTTAATTATTGATGCACAATTATTGGTGCATTTTATGATTTGTTGTCACATTCATCTTTGAATGTTATTTATTTAATGTATTTATCATGGCATTCTTAAAATTATCATGTATATAATATTTATTTAGAAAATGTATTTATTTATTTATTGGATTGTGGCACTTTTGACCCTCCCTATTGAGGAGGAGTGAATGTAAGCAGAGGAGCTGCAGATGTTTAACTCATTCCATGCAGGATGAGGACTGAGACTGAACTTTTTGAGTCATGATAAGAATTTCTTTCCTTTCGTTTTATTTTTTGAAACACTTGGAGAGCTCTCGTGTTTGGTTGTGTTTTCTAAGATATAGCCAATCCACACTGACCATTAAGTTCAGGACATTTTTCTCCTCCTCAAAACTCAATATTTGTAGTATGAACACGCATGCCCTCCAAGAGGAGGAATTTTCTTATTTAATGCGTAAAACAAAAAAAATGTTCGTCTTTGCTGCGTAACTACGCATTTTGTGTGCGCATAGGACACAATTCACTATCACCAGCTTCTCTCTCAACGGCAGGATTTAAAACAAAGACTGACTTTAAACTTCAGAAACTTTTTTAACAAAAAAAAAAACACTCAGTGCACAATTCAGGACCAATGTTCTGCGCTTTCTCTCTGCCTAGTGCTTCAACTTTGTAGTTCTTGTGTCAGATATGCTTTCCAAATATGTACAGAGCCGGTCCAGGGTTATATTGGGCCCTGGGCAGAATTTAATAGGGGGCCCACTTCCTGTTGAGGTCATTTGCCCACCAACTACAGCAGCAGGTATCTTTCATATTGTCTGTGCTTGATGCTTTTTTTCCTCAGTATTTCTTCTCAAACTGGTTTTAAAGTTAACTAGTAAGCCAACAAAGAGTTTCTTAAAGACACAGTGCTGTTTTTTATATATATATAAACACTGGGTTTTACCTGTTGTAGATAACTCATTAAGCAATTTAATTTTAATATAAAATATCACATTTTTGTTTATAAGAACTGGGCAAAGAGTAAAACAAAGTCCCAAAAATTTCCAAGCAGTTCACACAAACAATATTTTATAAACCATAAATCGATGTCATGTTTGTATTGCCTTTACAACAAGCACATTTTTTAAGCTGTCCTATAAAATTTCATTACATAGTGGTATTTCTTTTGGGGGGGTGACCCCCCAGCCAGCAGGGGGCACCAAGCAACCCACATACCGCTCATGCCTTAGGCCGGCTCCGTACATATATTACTATATATATTGATGTATTTATACTGGCCAAACTTTTTTTATACATAGAAGTATTGTTCTCGTACAGGTCTCGTTTGTGTTTGTGCGCGCGCACACACATACACACACACACACACACACACCTGTCTGTATATCCAGCGGCGGAAGGGCTAAGAAGTGTATCTTATTTAACAAAAAAAAAAGAAAAAAAACACACACACACACACACAAACCCAGTGTCCGACTCCTCTCACTTTCAAAGAGATTTTCAGTGTGTCATGATTTTCTACTTGTATTTTTGTACAAAATCTATAAAAGGGGGCAGCCCTGCAGCATTGTTGTTCGCATCTACATTGGTGGTTTGGACGTGCAGAGGGGGCACAATCTGACCTCACACAGTGTTTACAGTATTTACCCACATGCTTCTTAAATGGCACAGTGACTCCAGCTTCACCAGCCGAGTAAACAAAGCGCCGCAGAGGCTCCTGACTGTGTTTTCCAGTCCACGCGCATTCAAAACACATTCAAACCTGAAGTCTCAAAGTGAAAGATCCCAGATAAGAGTCACTGTTTGGATAGAGCTAATACCTCTGTGTGCTTTGTTTTTGTTTTTTTTAATATATATGGAGATAAGTTTTATTTGAACCACTGGACTCATTCCACTTTTGCCTAGACTTTGGAGGGAGGAGGAAATGTTTTTGAAGTGCTTCATCTGTTATTGCGCAAATTGCATCAAAAAATAGTATTTAACCTTTTTCTGTACCTGTTGGCTACGTATAGCAGGCTATTTGTTTATTTTTCTTTGGTTTTTTTATATTATGGCATGGCAAATAGCATTTGTATTTCAGATTCAGGTATATGTAGCTATAGCTGTTGTGTTTAAGATTTTTAAAAGAATAACATGAAGATATTTATGTAAACTGACTGTACTATAAGCAAAGATTGTGTGTTTTTATGTATGATGATCAACGACAGGCACTAGGACGGCCATCTTTGGTGGAAGATGATTGTGGTCCAGGAGTTTCCTTTAAAAAAAAGAAAAAAAAGAAAAAAAAAGAAAGGAAAAAAAAATTCTATTGCCCTTTTTTTCTTTTTCTTTCCCATTTGTGCAATATGTTGTGTTTGATCATGTTTTGTCCACTTCAGCCAAGATCATTTGATGTCTTTTGCTCAAAAACCAGCCAACATTTGGGTCAATCACTGCCTCTCAGACCTCTGTACAGATTGTCTTTTTTAAATTTTTTTTCTTCCGAGAAGGAAATAAAATCAGCTGGAACTGAAAGTGGAATGCTCCTCAAGTTTTTTCCTTTGACTTTGTTTCTTGAATATTTGAAAACTGTAAGAAAAGAAAAAAGATGCCATTTTTGATATGGTAGTGTGGCCTTCCACCCAGGGTGGTCATCCTCTGGGGACAGCATGAACACTCAATTTTATTTGAATGCTAAGTTATTTATGTCTAATTTTCTGGCCAAAACAAAAAAAACAAAACATGTGAGTTGTAACCTATGGCTGTACATCACATCACATTATTAGCTTATTATAATGTTAGGACCATCATGGCTTGAGTTTAGCATTAAAAGCTCTAGATGTAGACTGTTTATTTTAGTTTGGTAGAAAAAAAACATTTATTTTTCTCTTAGTTTCTAAACAAAGCTAAAAGAAAAGCTTTCTTTTCATTGTGAAACACGCTTTGAAGGATCCTAAAATGAGGGCTAGTTTGGGACACCATTTGTGCATCTTGGGATCCCCAAGTTTTCATAACAAAAATTCCACTATAGTCACCAAAATAAGGAAAGAAGGAATAAACTTTCTCTTTTTTGTCCTACTACCAAGACATTTGTCTGGAAGTGTGAGCTTTGGACAGATGAAATCAATACTTAGTCTTGTGACAACATTGAAGGTTGTGAAATAGAGAATAAATTAAAACAAGAAAACCTTTTATGCACTGCTAAGTAAGGTGGAGATGCTTTGGGCCTGCATTCAAGTTAATTTTTCAAATGAATATCTATATATCTAGCTGGCTGTCTAACTAGCTAGTAACTAGCCAGCTTTCTAACCAGCTAGCTGTCTAACTAGTTAGTTAGCTAGATACCTATTGCTGTTTTTCACATTATTAACGTTCACCCACTGATAAGAAATACCTAAGCTAAAAGATGCCCATCAAAAGAAGACAAACTACATTGTTCCCTTTTTTTCTCGTGCGCATATGATGTCATTTGTTTACGTTCTGCCAAGCGCGTGTGAGATATGAATGCATGGCAGAGCTTCACCGTTAGTAAGAGAGCCGCCGCAGCAGCCTGCCAATCAATAGCCAGCCAGTGAATCGATAGGAGTGGCCTCTTCCTTCTCGTCCTCTCGTCTGATTCCGCACGTGCAGCAAACGTGGCTGTCATGGAAACGCTGTATCCAAGAGAGAGAAAGAGAGAGAGAGTGAGAGAGAGAGAAAGAGAGAGAGAGAGAGAGAGAGAGAGAGAGAGAGAGAGAGAGAGAGAGAGAGAGAGAGAGACGGGTTGCAATCCACTGGGGAGCAGCATGGCACTCATGTGCATACGTGTGTGTGTGTGTGTGTGTGTGTGTGTGTGTGTGTGTGTGTGTTAAAGGGACACAGACTGATCCATCAGGGCAGGGTGGATGAGTGGGAGGGGGTGGTAGACATTTCTGCAAGGCATGACTGGAATAAAGGAGGAGGTGTGTGTGTGTGTGTGTGTGTGTGTGTGTGTGTGTGTGTGTGTGTGTGTGTGTTCTGAAGGGAAGGGAGGCAGAATAGGGTAAAGAGGGGAGGATGTTTGCCCGTCCTGGTGGATTGTGCAGGAGACTGCTACCAAATCCAATTAATTCCTTCTGGATGCGTTCATTTGTCTCGTTCATC
Source organism: Micropoecilia bifurca (assembly GCA_903067075.1). NCBI lineage: Eukaryota > Metazoa > Chordata > Actinopteri > Cyprinodontiformes > Poeciliidae > Micropoecilia > Micropoecilia bifurca. The sequence goes on from CAEGAF010017301.1 coordinate 24,374, forward strand.
TGACGAGAAAGACACAGAGAGGGACCCCTAAGGTACAGTATTTAGTGTGTATCAATTTACGCCCTATTCCACAGGAGACGCTGGTAATTATTTCCATCTCTGACTCGTTCGCTCTCTGTCAGGAGGCCGGGGTCGTCTCCTCTCCAACTTTCCCTCTGACATCCCGGGTCTGGTAATGAGAAAGAGACAAGGCGCGGGCGCCGCAGACGACACGTCGGCCCCCCGCCGCATGTCTGCCATAAGCCTCGCATCAGGCTCCAAAGAGCATGTGAGGCGTCCCTGTTTTCTAAAGTCCTGCGAGTCGGTGGAAATAAAGGGACTCGGATGCCACGCTGCCACTCTGACCCACATAACGACACGCGTCAGCCCTCGGTGCCCTTAACCTTCATGCCTGATTACTGCAGTTTGTTTATGTCCTGGCTGAACCTGAGTGAGTCTGACAAGATCGAGTCAAGGTGTCTGCTTGGAATAGAGGCCAAAAAGGAAAACAGCTCCCACACAACACATGTGTGGCTGCCTGTGTGTGTGTGTGTGATCACTTCAGAGGAAAATAACAGGTTTACTACAAATTAAGTAATTAAAAAGAAGAGTTGATTTGAAGTCAGTTCAGTTTTTAACGACGCTGTGCTTCAAGATTCTCATCATACCTTGTGGCTATAAACTCATTGGAAACATTATGAAATCAGTGATTCTTCAGAATAGGGAGAAAACAGGTCCTATGGATAAAGCACAAAATTTAAATAAAATATGCATAAATATATAATTTTTTCGAATATCTCACTAAACTAACCTGGATCATGTGAGCCCAACAATGTATATTTTCCAGGTATTTGCAGAATGTTTTTTTTATTTTAAACATTGTAGTTGGTGGATAATGCCTGTAAAAGCCTTTGTCCAGGAGCAGAACTCAATACATTATAATAGTTTAAAACAATTAAAATATACTAAAATTATATATTATGACAATTAAGTATAGTCATATAAATAATTATAACGGTATCAATAAATTGATTTAAAAATCATTTTTATATATTTTCCAACTCCATTGAAATTTGTCCTTAGTTTTTGTCAACACCGTCAGAAATGAAAAGAATAAAAAAAAAAAAAATCAGGCATTATTGAGGGGCACCAAACCTTTTGAGGACCCCATGACCACTTCTCTCCCCAGCCACCACAAGTGGCTGGGGAGAGGGAAGTCTGGGCCTCCCTTCTGAAGCTGCTGCCCCCGCGACCCGACTCCGGATAAGCGGAAGAGAATGGATGGATGGATGGATGACCACTTCCTGTCTGGTTAGCTTATGCTATTCTTTAGGTTTTTCTTCTTTTTATTCCTAAGTTTTTTGTCACAACCATGATGTGTCATCACCATAACTGACTATTTACAAAACTTTGATGAAATTTTGTGAAATAAAAGATTAATTTTGGTAAATTGTAAAGATTACATGGACCTGATGAACTACAACATGGCCTCTTTCATCACATAAATAGAGGTAGTTTGGCTTTTTGTCACCTCGGTCAGATGTCAACTCCATCAGAGTTTTTGAGACTCTTTCAGTGAAATTGTTGTCAAATCTCACTTAAATGTGCAAATAATTCATTTTAATGCATTTTACATGATTTGTATTACTTCACATGTATCAGATTTTTCATTTTACTCACTAGTTTGTCACCATCTTCAGTTCTGTTCAACTTCGTCATGCACTGTCAACTCCGTCAGATGGACTTTTGTTGTTTTTTGTTTAAAATAATATTTATTTTATTTCTTGAGAAGCATTTGTCTGTAAAATCAGTAAAAATATCACTATTATGGTCATTAAAAATGATTTGTTATTTATTTTTGTCAGATGGTGATGACAACGTTCTGGGTCAGGTCGATTAAAAATGTGATTTTTTTTAAAAAGTGTCGCAACTGGGAGTCTGTACCTTAGCATACTGTACCGGTACATTTTCAAAACATTATTTGTCATATTTGCAAACATAAGGTTGAGAACTAACAAAAAAAATATATGAGAAAATTAAAACCCATTTTGTCCCTATTCTCAAGAATCACTGAAATACACCATGCTAAGCAAAGTGTTGGACCCTTTATGTTGTAGCATAAATTCAGATCCAGAAACATTCTTTTTATTGTCTATGAGAGTGTTTACACCTGATAGCTTATGGAGCACTACTTACATTTTCAGCTGGTGCGGTTAGAAAAACCTGTCCCCCTCCTCGCCTGTAGCGGCGCTGCAACAAGAACCACAGAAGAAAGCGACAGGAAAACCTCTGAAAAAGACACCGAGCGCAACTTCCATTTTTCATGAAATGTAAACAAAGATGGAGTAGTGTCAGTTTTTAGCAGTTGTAGGATTTTGCTTTTGTCTTTGTCAAAAGACCACAAGCCATTTCTTCACTAGACAGCACTAGATTCATACGTTTGTTTTGGTTGTGTTTACCCAGAATTCACTGGGCTATAGTTGGCTTCCTGCTTTTGGAGCGGTCTTCAGGCTGCATGAGGCTTACAATATTACAATATGTATTTGAACCGTGCTGAAGTTCACTTCAACGGAACCCAGACACAGACCAGATGTCGCTCTTTTGTTCATTTGCGTATTCACACACCTGTCCAAACGAACCGGACATTCTACGCAAGAGTACTAAACATGGCTGGTGTGAATTCGCCCTAAGTTTGGCGAGTTTGTGTAATTTGTAGCCTGCACTCCCTGTTCTTAGCTGACAGGAGTGGTCACTGGTGTGATCTTCCTATGAGACCACTGTCTTTTTATTATTTAGAACAAGTCTCTATTTTCCTCTGAAATCCTAAAGGCACTTCTATCCCCAAAACAACCCCCCTTTGGGTATGTTTCTTTTTTATGACATTCTTTGTAAAAGACAGATGGTTAAGTATGAAAATCACAGCACAGGCCTATTCAGTAAATTATAATATTATTGAAAGGTTCACTTATTTCAGTAGCTCTATTCACTTAGAGAAACACATTATATAGAATAATTGCACACAGACTGGTGTTTTCAAGCCTTCATTTCTGTTAATTATGATGATTTTCTGCTTGCAGCTAATGAAAACATGACATTTAAAATTAAATTACATCACACCAATAAAAACATTTTTAATAGAGAAATGTTGGCTTAATGAGAAGTATGTTTAATACCTGCTTAACGGCTGTTATTGTGAAAAAGCACTTTTAACCTGACAAGCAGCCTCATCAAAATGCAGTTTCTAATTTGTTGAATACCACTCAAGATAAAGGGTTTCTGAGAAATTCATATCAGAATCTGTTACTGGGGCAACTATTAATCATGTGAGCTGGTGTTTAACTGGCCATAAAACATGTGGAATGTCATATTTGAATACTTTCACGAGCCACTGTATGGCAGTACATCGCCTCTAAACAGCCTAAGGTAACATAGAATGGTTTGGATCAAAGCATATGTATCTGTTTGAACGGCCCAGTCAAAGTCCAGACCTAAATTCAGTTGAGAATCTGTGCAAGAGTGGAAAGCTTATGATCACATACTCTCCAGTTAGTATGAATAGAAACAAAATGGGCAAAATTTTGTCCATTAAAGATTCAGAATCTTTTATAAATCATGAAGACTATGAAAATACATTAAAGCTTAATATTGCAACTTCTTTTTGTTGTTCTATCATGTGAATTTCCCCCCAAACCATATTAAAGGTTAAACATAAGAAACCATTTTAAGGGGAAATAATCATTATGACAGGAGCTGTTCAAACATAAACCTCTGTAAGACACTTGCTCTGCTATTTTTCAGTATTTAGATTAAGTCATAAATAAACTGGTTACATTTGCAAATAATCTTTTTCCAATATGTTTCTCCACCCCATATGGAGCGCACAGCAGGACATTAAAGTCTTCATAATATTGCAGTAAAGTAAGATAAACATGCAGCAAACTGAGAGGAGATCAGCGCTCACTGCTGAGCCGATTTACTGAGTCACTGTAGAGATATTACAGGAATAATATAGAATTTTATACTGAAAAGCCTATAAAGTTCATATGAACGACCTTTTGAACACCACGGGTGCATTTAATGTCCCAAAGGACTGTTACTGAAGCACTTGTTTTCAGAAATATGCCGCCAGCGAGATGGAAGACGGAACACAAAATCATCTCAGGATGTGAGTTTTAGGAAATATCCACACTTTTGCTTTACTGGTAGGAACGTATTCCTGTCGATCCCACTTCCTGTTGCAAGTGAACGAAACGAAGTGGACGCAGTTTTATCCAAGTGAACGTCAGAGATGGCAAACAACCAAGCTGAAGGCGAGAGGCTGGACTGTCATCCCGTCTCCCTGCCAGCTCAATGAGCAGCAGAGGAGGTGGGATGTAAAGTTAATGTGGGATCACACACAGATGGGAAGCACCGTTTCTTTTCCCGTGTAAAACTCAGATCACACAACTTTCATCTGGGCTCTGTTTCCCACTTTTTCAACGAAAGAAGCTCTGACATCCAAAAAATTCGATTAGCTGTGACTTCTAACTCAGTAAAGAGAGATATTGTCTCGGAGGAGAGGTTTCTGGTTTTTATTGTTATGGCCGAGTTACATAAATTAAATGTTGTTAGGTTGGTTTATTGGACGTTGCGATGCCTGTTGGTTCACTGCAGCCAAAAAAATATTAATTAATTGCAAAAGGGAGGAAAATAAAACTCTTTCAAAAATGTTCATAAATAGAAATAAAGAACCGTAGCACTGTCCATCCTCCCATCAATTTTGATCAAATTTCTTGAATTTGCTACAAAAACTTTAAAAAATCCTGCCTGACATTTAGTGGTGTCTCATTTTGTTGTTCATCGAACTCTTGCAGTCAATGTTCGCCAAACGTTCGTGGAAACATTCAGAGGACGTTGTCAGAATGCTCAATGCTACCTGGGTGGGTTTAAGTAAAGATTAAATAACTTGCTGGTGAACTAAGTTTTATTTATGGCTGTTAGATTAAAGGTCGGTTTGGTGCAAATGCACATTGCATATTTTATTTTGTGAACAAATAAAGCCACGTATTATTTTTCCTTCCCCCTCACAACTATGCGTAAAATACGACGATGTTTGTTGGAATGTGGGGAACGGTGTTGTAAGATTCTGGTTTGAGCCCAGCTTGAGATCTGGACAATGTCATCCTGTTTTGTGTGTGTGTGTGTGTGTATATGTGTGGTGCCTTTAGAGCACATTCGGTAATGACGGTTTGTTAGGTTTACCCCCCAATGTCCTATGGGCAGAGACAGATTATGGCAGAGTCATGTAAAGTGAGCAGTCAGCGCTGGGTTAAATGATGTCTGGCGGTACGGGGGGTAGACTGCTGGACATCTCTGCCCTGAGGGGGTCCCTGGCCGAATAAACAGGGTACTGCCCCCATTAAACTCCAATCAGCAGATAAACTGTTGACTGACACAAATCGACTGATCATAACATGTAAGGCAGCTGCAAGCACAGCACCGTAGGTCTTTAATGGGGGGATAGCGGTTTGGGGAGGCCGCCTTTCATGACACACATTCCAAACACCAGCCTCAGCCGTATACATCTCCAAGTCTGCCAATAACACAGCAAGTTCAAATAAATCCCCGTGTCGACGCTGTCTGCATGTGAAGGCTTAGTGATCAATGGGAGGGTTGATTTAGTAACCGTGCAGAAGTTAGTGGTTTGGGGCGCCAAAGTGAAGGTTTGTTTGACTTTTTCAGAGATCTAGATGCTGAACAGACACAAATACAAAAGCAGTCCAGTGACATTCACCTAACATCTGGCATCTGCCTTCGATCGGATCCAATGGCAAATAAATCAAGATCATTAATCAGCTTCAACCTGAATGCTGGAAGCATCACATCTGCCTCTGTTTTCAACATGAAGCTTCTCTTCACATTTTCTTTTTTTTTTACTCTGAGGCGACGAAGGCCTGATGCCTCTACAGAAAACATTTACAGTGGCGGTCAGAAGTTTATATAGCCCAATCATTGCCATGAATGTCATTATAATTTTGAACTTTTATTTTTCCAGGGTGGAGTGATGAAACAACATGCATAAAGTTTGAATTCAAAGCAGAATCTTCTAATCCACACAGGTTGAGAATTAGTCATCACAGTAAACATGCCGGTGTTGAATTAACACCCAAAAGTGTCTATATGTGTCCAAGTCAGCTAGTGTTAAAGTAACACTTTGAAAGTGTTAAAAGATTGACACCCACTTTTTCTTAAATTAACATTGGTCTATAATACTAAAATGGGTTTAAGAAAAGTTCAACTTTCCATTTCTGTGTATTGTTTGAATATTTTCCACTGTATTTTATTGATATTGGCACCTTGTGGGTCAATTTTTACTTATTTAACACCATATTATTTTTCGTGATCAACACTACACTGGTGTTACTTTTAATATATTATAACACTAACACCGTTGTAAATGTTAATGTGACTCTGTAGTGTTGAATTTAACACCAGCTGACTTGGACACATATGGACACTTTTGGGTGTTAATTCAACACCGGCATTTTTACAGTGTACAGGGTAAGTTACCTGTCTACATTACCCACTTACATCTGGGTACACTTGCACGTTTAAGAGAAACCACACAATTTATATAGACATCAACAAGGTTCTGACATAATTCTGGTTTAACATTTCACCTCTCTTCTTCTGAAGAGAGAGGTGAAATGGTTGGTCATATGTCCATAGTGTATAAACATAAGGTCACTGAGGTCGAAACCATTGAAAAAGCTGTCCAAACAGAACTGAATTTTACATCAACCTAGAATGAGAAGATCTTAATCGGAAGAAAATACAGTACTTTGAGGACTATAAGTTGCTCTGGAGTGATTGACTCGACTTACACTCGTAAGTCGCGTCAATCAAAAAATGCGTCATGAAGATGAATAAACCATACATAAGTCGCATTTACTTTATCAAACCCGTGGGGCCTTAGTTCATGTTAATAATGCTAAGCTCACACGTTGTTTGTTTGCTTTTCAACAAACCCATGAATCTCTTTGGCAACTACCAGGACGTCAAGACCTAACTGGGACATTCACAACCGCCAATAAGTTGTTGCAGCATTTTGGAAAGGTAGCACAGACGCTCTGTGGTAGGAACATCTGATGATGTACCACAGCTCATCAGAACACCGGCAGCACATTCTTTGGGTACGCAACTTTGGAGATGTTCCTCCTGCTCTGGGCCCGCAGCTTTCAGCCCACGATTAGCTTTCCTCATCGCTGCAGACGATAATATTTTGTCATCGGCTCGTGTATTCAATATTTTTTGGGTTCATCTCATTAAACTTCCAATAAAAAAAGCACTAAACTGTGTGGTTGTAATGAGACTTAAAGTGAAGATGTCCAAAGGGTACTTTCTCTGAGGTACGATGCAAAAACCAAGCTGTACACCAGCCAAATTAAGACAGTTTCATTCTAATATTGAAAGGCAGGCCTTCCAAACACTCCGATTAGGTGATTGACAAAGATATCCTCTCCAGTTACCCTAAGTTACTCACTTCTGGAAAGGGTGAATAAACTGAAGAAAAGAATTTCCCTTATCCCTTATGTAATTTCACCTTCTTAACCTTCACCCCAATTTATTTGTCTTTACACAGATCCCAAAGGCACAAGGTCTAATTCGTCATTTCACCCACTGAGCACATTAAGTTCCTAATGACTTATCTAGGCTGGTGCATGGAGTGTTGAAGTCGTGAGTACAGACAGTGGAAAATAGCAGCAGGCCTTCACGATTAGTGCTTAACGAATGCGGTGGGACAGACGAGAGACAGTATCACTCCTCCTACAGCCAGAATCAGGCCTCAGTGTGTATTCAGACATCATGGCCCACTGTACCGCACATAGAGGACTCATTGTTCTAAAACAGTTTGGCAAAGCAGAGAGGACTTCTGAGTCAGAAGTGGTAGGTGTTGTACTGTAGTATGCTTGAAAAGATAGGAACGAGCTCCTGAAAGCAGAAGCTCGGATTGTCATTTCTACAGCCCTGCGTGGCAGAGTGTACAGCCCGGTTTCGGGAGAACAGAACACGTTGTAAACACTGTTGTGTTAAGGGCAGCTGAAAGTCGAGGGATCGTCTACCTCCAAAACATGACACGGAAGCGATGCGTGTGAAAACCTTTTCATAAACCTGAGAAGCAAAAACGGGTCAATGAGACAGACGACCCACATGCAGCGTGAGTTTAGATGATCTAATTGGAAATGTGTCACTGTTGGTGTGACACAGCCTCAATTACATCATCTCCTCAGACTGCTGTCATGTTTTAGCACCTAGCTCGTCTGCGTGCGCACGCAGTGGGAGCAGAACATGGATTCAGGACATGAAACAGAACGAGCGTGACTTGTTGACTGAATTCTTTGCGGTGAACTTTCCATAAAAAAAAAAGGTTAGTTTACTTATGAATTCAGATTCTTGTTTATTCCATCTGTAGCTGCAGGATGTTTTGTTCAGCAACAGGTCAAATTAAATGTCAATGAATCCATGCCTGTTTCATCCTGTTCTGCTATTTTTAAATGATTGTCTGATTCAAATTTACTCAAGTTTCTCTCATAAAACAGTGCAACATGTCTTCTGATAGCTGCACAATTTTTAAAATATGTTCTCACCCACTGTTCTCGCTGAGTCTGAGTAGCAGTCTTACTAGTGGAATTTTCTCATTAAACCGCCTGTTATCCCCAATCTAAATCCTCAGTCATACTGACCCAGTCAGTGACTGGGCCAAGTTGGATGGCCAGTCATACTGACTCAGGTCTCCTGAAGGTCTCTTCTTATTGAGAGACTTGTTTATTTCCGCTGTAGCTCTTGAGGACTCCTGCTCTAAATCGTCCCAAAGCTGTTCAGTCAGGTTGAGTTAAGGAGTCTGCAGGTCAGTCAAGTTCTTCCACACCAAACTCGTTCCTCCATGTCTTTATTGCTCTTAGTTTGTGTACTGGTGGTCAGCTTTGTTAGACCAACCAGGGGTCATCCCTGAACTGTCCCCAAACAGCTTGGCGTATGAAATTGACTAAAGTGTCTCACTTTCTCTGGTTTGGCTGCTATACAGCTTCCCTGTCAGTGGAACTAAGGGCCAGAGTGCAACTTCTGGAAAAAATACACCCCCCCACATCATGGTTCTCTTTGCACTTAACACAATGCAGTCAAGCAAGTAGTGCCAAAGCCAGACTCATTTATTGTGTTGTCAGAGGGAGATTCATGTCTCCACTGCTCTACAGTCCAGTGGTGGTGTTCTTTACGCCGCTGTGTCTGATGCTTCCCAACCCAGTGGACGTGTGAAAAGCCTCGGCGCTGACAGGATGTGGGGAGGAGAGTGTATGTGTAGGGGCGGACTTGCTCGGTCCTGCTTGGAACCTGTTAACAGCTGCTTGCAGCTCTAGTATTTCATTTGATATTTTTAAGTCTGGAATGCTTGAAAACCCATTCCATTAAACTCTCTGTCCTCTGCTCTAAAGGCCACGTACCGTTTGATGGTCTGTAGCCTTTGACTTTGCAGGGAATTTTCAACCTCTGTGCTTTTGTACTCTCTCACCCCACACTCAGATTTTATGTGCCCTACTACATAAAATGGTGGAGTTGCTTTTGTTTCCAATTGCTCTCATTTGTCTCATGATGTAATTGTAAGTATAAACAATTAGAATTGTGCACATTTGTAAATAATGCATGTGCAGTACAAACAGTTTCTCACATCTTCAGAGAACCTCTTCACCTGCAGGAAACAGTAAGTTACTCATCACATGCAGGCTGCGCTTGGTAGCCACATCTTCTTAGCAACTACTGGATATCTGTGTAATTTAATAATGCTTTTAGCTCTCAGGGGATGCATTCAAATAAATTGCACCTTTTCTCCGGTGCTTCTGCTATTTTGGTGATGCAAATATTTTTTTGCAGATCTTTACGACTCTCTGAAGAATCTTGTCCAATAACTTTCACAGAATGTCTACTTCTCCTTTCCTTTTCTTCTGACAACTTCAATTTTAAGTTTAATGTTTATAATCAATTTCCTTTACTTCAGTTCTTTTATTTATTATCCCCAAGGAGTAGATCTAATGAGATTTTCTCAAGATGCTGAGAGTTGTTGGTGGAGACCAGGTTTTGTCTTGCATTTGAGTCAGTTTTGGGATAAAGGCATAACAAAATGATGGGACCTGATGGAACCTAAGTAAAAATAGTTGCTGATTTTCCAACTTCCACTTGAGGAAGCAAATATGTAGATGCAATCCAGCACCGTGGCAACATTCTCTTAACCTTCTTCCTATGGTTCCAGGACATGATTTCAACATGTTCTATTTCACTGTTGCTTAACTCCATATTGAAATGTTTAAGCTATATTTCCTTGAGATATTGTTGAATTAAACAAATTGGAAAAACTTGTTTGCAAAAGCAGCTCATCAACTTGATGTGTTGATGATTTTGATGACAGCAATTGACAAAATGTAATGTTTATTGCTAGTTTCACATTTGTTTATTGTGTTGTTTTTGTGACGTTAAACTTCCTCGTTGCTGAAATGTGCCATACAAATAAACTTGAATAGAATTGAATTCTGTTTCCTTTCGTTAATGTGGGGTGGGAAGGCAGGCTGACCTCTGGTGACCCCTGGAAACTCAGCCTGTCAGTTTCCCTAAAGCACAAAGTGGGTCAAGATGTGCTGCTTTTTAAAGTCTTCTATTTATTTTATGTTATGGGACAGATTCTAATTAGGGATTCCCTGATTGTACCGGTCTGGCAGTAATTAATCCTGGGTGTGGCTAGGAAAATTTAAGTGAAATAAAAAAACAAAAAAAAAAATGTTTTGGTCAGGCAATTTGTTCAAATACTTCAATGCATATTTCTTATCCAATATAGTTTTATAGGGTTTGGCATCCAGGCTCTGATCTCATTGCTTCCTGGTCTTGCTGCTCTATATGTCACAGAGTGATGAGCTCATGTCCACCTCCTTATCCTGTCTTCCAAATGTCAGGAAATGAGGAGATGGTCTCTGGGCTTCAAGCCCAAAAGAGGAGGTGGAGGGGGTAGGAAGACCCAATCAAACGCACAATGCATCAACCAGCATGATGCGACCAAATTGTTATGGTATGCTTGATGTATTCAGCAGAGTCTTTCATAGCAGCAACACAGTTTGAGTCAATGGCCAGAGCTAATTGATAGGTGTGGCCTCATTTAATCCCAGTGTAACTCTGCAAAGATTATGTTATTTGAATATATGATTATAAAACAACCAATCAGAGCCAGGAGGCGGGTCTTACCACTGTCAATCATAATGGATCTTACTACAGGGGCCCCGTTTTATTGGCTAATGCCAATTTTACGTCACAGGGCAGTTACATGACCGTCTAACAAACACCAGCTAGTGTAGTAAATACATGCTAATGTAGATTGTGGACTAGCAGACCGGCAGTACGTTTTCAGGACTCGAAAAAGAATGGTTCTCCACCGTCAGTGTTGTATCTGTACAGGTGATGTCAGGTATCCTAATCGTATTTGTGGAACTAAGATCCACAGATTTCCAAAATCTGAAATGGAATGCCTTGCTTGGATCAAAGCTTGTGTATGACCACATTTCCAGCTCAACCTTGTAGGATCAATAAGAACAAAGGATTGTCCGCTGGTGTAAGTATTATTGCTTTGCTTTCTTTGTGTTTAGTGAATGAAAAAAAGAAAGTCAATAATAAACACATCCATTATGAAAA
>CAEGAF010017303.1:0-30142 GCA_903067075.1 Micropoecilia bifurca
CGTAGTTACCGTAGACCTGTTGTGGCTCAATATTGGTCCATATATAAGGCGCACCGGGTTATAAGGCGCACTGTCTGCTTTTGAGGAAATTTAAGGTTTTTAGGTGCGCCTTATAGTGCGGAAAATACGGTATATTTGAGAACATTACTTCATGTGCAGGTAAGGCAGGTTTGGTTTGGTTCGTGGTAAAATAAGACCAAAACATTGACCTTCTGACTGTGTCGGTTATTTAAAAGGTAAAATCAGTATCAACCAAACAAAGACACTTTAAAGATCTGTGATCTCCCAGAACACAGCAGTCGGTGCACTAGTAGATGAAACCTTATTTATTTTTTCTTGTTGTCCAACACGTTTTCAGTTATCTGAACCATCTCTGCACATTTGCATGTGCAATTTTCAGGCTGTCTGCTGTTCCTCCTGCCTGTCTTCCTGCTAGAAGTCATTACCTTGACAGTGAGGCCTGTAATCACACTGATGAGGCCTAAAGCTGTCCTGCTGAAGGATGTCTTTGTTCTGAGACAGCTTAACGATGTAAATATACAGGAAAGACTTTTACTATTTAAGGGCTTCGCATCTGATTTTGTTAAGTTACTTTGAGTTTGGTGAGGATTGCTTATTCCTGTGGGACTCTGCCTTTGTTTTTTAAAATATGTTTTAACCTTTCCAGGGCTTTTATCTGTATCTGTTGGCATGTTGCCATCGCCTACAGGCCACAGGACCAGTTCAGGACTGTCTGCAGACGCTTTCGCACATTACAGGAAACAAATCTGAGAAATGTTCAATCCTACAAGCTTCTGCTCAGACACTTAAAAATGTAAAGCTCTGTTTATGTTATATCTTAAGCTCGTATCTGACGGTGCATTACAGATTAAGATGGTGACAACAACCACTCTGAGAGAGATTTATCAGCCTCTCTAGCTCTCATAAAAAAGCCCAGAACACTTTGGAGACGCCTCTTCAAGGGTTTTCCTGATTCAGCATATTTTGGATGAGGAGGTTATTAAAGCAGCCCTTGTTCTCAGATATTCTGTTTGATTAGCGCTGATCAAATATGTACATTTCTGATGACTGAATAAATCCTCCGCTGTCAAATTCTCCTCAGATCCATGAAACGATTGAGACCATCAACCAGCTGAAAACCCAGAGGGAGTTCATGTTGAGTTTTGCCAGGGATCCTCAGGGCTTTATCAACGACTGGCTTCAGTCCCAGTGCAGGGACTTCAAGGTGAGTTTGTGTGTCATGACCTCAGACCGACCCGCTTATCTGTGCTCCAATGTTACAGCGAATACAGCGCAAGTTTAGCTACAGAAATCCTCCCTTGGCTCTCTTTGGTTATTTTCCACAGGGGATATGACAGGTATCCTGTCACGAGAGCAAATTTTGCTGAGCGATTTATTGTCTAAAAAATTATTGCGATAAACAATATTATTGCTTGAAGACCTTTTGACACTGATTTAATGGAAATGACATAACAATACATGCGATTTCCTGCCATAGATAGATGCACTTTATTTTCAAAAGAACCTGTAACACTGGAACTAATAAACTAAATAAGCAGAACAACCAAAAATAAAATGGATTCTCAGTCTCCATTAACAAAAAATGTATTTGAATAAAAACTAAACAGCAAAAAGTGGAAATAAATACTGCATTCAACCAAAACAGTGCAGATTATAAGTCTGTATACTATATTGCCCTTCAGTAATCACTAGATTTAAGTAGAGAAAACTGGCAGATCGACTTCCTAATGAAATAGTTCATACTACATGATTTTTTTTTTTGCCCCTATTTTTCCCTTAAGACAATCTTAGATCTTGGCCGCTGGTGATTTCTTAACCGATCATCCTGCAGAGTGTTGTGTTATGGTGGCCACCTGATCTGAATCAAGGTTTTCCCCCGACTGGGAGCTTAATGCTGAATGTGACAGGTAGCCAATCAGAAAGCAGGGATACTCCTCCCTGCTTTCTGAGGGGAAATTACAGAGGAGAATCCCAAACAGCTGACACAGCGCAACCCGAAGTCCAGCATCGAGATGATATGTGGAAACAATGTTTATTCAACATTTTGTGCAAAGAATAAAGAAATGACAAGGAGAGGAGTTGGAGCCAAATTCCTACCACAGTTGATGAACCCGATAGGTTTTCAGCTGTTCTTTGTTAACGTGACATAAATGGGTTATAATGATTTTCACTGTCAGGACTTTACTCTGACTCTAGCCACATGCATCACAAGTAGATTCTAGTAAAGCATTGATTAATGCCTGGTTTTAAAATGGGTTAACTGGACTTGCAGCCAATATTTTGTGCCCATGTGGCTGGACATCACACGGCACGATGGAACCGTTAAACCTAGGATTTCTGTCAAGTTTTGAAAAGTCCACGAGTTGTTGGTCCGCCAACAACTCGTGTAGTGAGAACTGGACATTACACTAAGGAAGAGAGCCGGAGTTGAGCCTTTTTTCATTCCGTTTCATCAACAGAAGGAAAAAGACAGGAAGAGACGATAAAGACTGTAATTAAAATGAGGTCAATAGGTTTAATTTATCGTGCAATTAATTGATTTATCATTTATCACCTAGATATGACACATGATTGAATTCAGAGAGATATTTCTCTCTCCTGATGTTCTGAAGCATAGATATTGGTTATAATGTCAGTTTTTCAGACGGGTCCAGGCTGAGTAAGCCCTTCTGTGTGATTGTGCTGTTCAGAATAAATTCCCTAAGGGCTCAAGAAGATGAAAACGCAGCACCACCCATTTCTGCACACGATGCTCTTAAAACATCAGAATGCCACACAAAAGTAAATTGGCATGATTCATCATTTTTCACCAATTACTGACTTTTTTTTTCTTGACATTCTTTGCATTTAGATGTCTTCAAATAAAATATATTTCTGTATGAAAATATTCTATCTTTTTTTGGGGGGGGGGTTGTAGGCAGATTTGAGATTTGTCTTCAGATGAAATCAGTGCAGCCTTAAAAAACGATTCAACCTGTTCAGGAGGGTTCAGAGGTCAAACACCACGAACGTTTCTCATCTCTTTAAATGAAGTATTCCAGAAATAAACCGAGACCAGTTCCTAGAAACCTGAACGTTGATCAGTATATTTTATGTTTAGTTGCTTGAAAATTTTGATGATTATATTTTACATAACCTAATATTTAGATTATGTAAACATCACTAGTGGTGACTGTATGATGTTTTTATGGTGTAAAGCATTTTGAACCGCCTTGTTGCTGAAATGTGATGCATAAATAATCTTGATTTGACTCTTATGGGAGAGAACAAAAGGTGGATGGTTGCAGCTCAGGAGGACGATGCTGATTTCAGTCCTTCTGACGGAGACCATGTGCTTTTCATCAGCTGCAGTTCCTGTTGAGACAGAATCCTATTCAGTTATATTAATATATAATATTAAAAATGTTTCATTTCCAGACCATTACAGATGTTGTGGGAAACCCAGAAGAGGAGCGGAGAGCAGAGTTTTACTATCAGCCGTGGGCTCAGGAGGCTGTTTGTCGCTACTTCTACTCCAAGGTAATGTTTTAACAGATTTATTTAGTTTTCGCCTTTATTTCCTTCCACACTGACCCAAAATGGTTTAGTGCATTCTTTCTGGTGATCTATTTTTTGTCTGGACTCCTTTCAGGTCCAGCAGAGGCGGCAGGAGCTGGAACAGGCGCTTGGAATCAGGAACACTTGAAGAGGTTTTCCCCATGAAACATCCCGTCAGGATAGAGATGGGCCAAGTTGTGCTGTTGGAGTTGATTAGTGTGTGTGTGTGTGTGTGTGTGTGTGTGTGTGTGTGTGTGTGTGTGTGTGTGTGTGTGTGTGTGTGTGTGTGTGTTCAAACTGAAGTCTGCAAATATTTCGTTAAAACGCTGAAAGAATGGATATCAAACGACTTTACTGTTAAATATGATGTTTTTTCTTTTTTTCATGCAGATTAACGATTAGGTTAGTTTCTGCTTTAGGTTTTATGTAAAGTTTTTTTGTTTTGTTTTATTTGTCTTGCCACATTTCTCTGAGCACAGGTTTATTTCCCTGCTGCTTGGTTAGCTTAAACACATTCCTTTTGTATTTGGTACACTGACACAAACGCAGAGAGATGTTGCATTTTCCTTGGAAACTTTAAATGTAATATTTCCCAGGAGAAAATGTTGCGACGGCTTTTGCTCCTTTGTTCTGTTGTATTGAGACTAAAATGACCTTTTGCTCTCCTCACCAGCCTTCAGGTAAATATTGATCGTGACTGTTTGTGATCAGTTCGGCTTCTCTGCTGCATATTGACTGTTTTGTGTGTCACTTGGATTTTAGCGGTGTTGGTTTGTTTTGACAGCGCCACAGTCTGTGTGTGAGGCATTTTACGGCTCAGTGAAATCGTGGGAGAACACTGTTGCATTACGACGGTCCTCTCTCTCTCTATTTCTTTTTTGTTTACTTTTGATATGAAGTTTAGTCATCTTTTTTTGCTATTAGTGATCTTTGTTTTAAGAATATGTATTACATCCATACTTGTCTTAGATAGTAAAGATAATCATGAAAGTAGCTAGTATGGGTACCTTTAATCTATTTAGTTTTGTAAATACTGAGCAAAAATAAAAACTTCAGATGGATATGAAGTTAATCTCTATCTTTGTCTTAAGTTTTTGTCTACTCTGATTGTTGCCACAGTATTTATATTAATCGACCTGACTGTCAGTGCGGATATTTGGCTCAAATTCACTGAACCACCTCTCTTTACAGCAACATGCTTTCAAAATTATGATGCCTGTCAAATTAACTTTGCATATTTTGCTAATATATAGAGAAACGGTGACTGAGGTCGATGAGAAACACTCTAGTTTCTTCCTGCAAATCGGGTCGTTTCCCCGTTGCAGGTTAAGAAGAGTGTTGGGAACAATGTAACCTGTGAGTTTTATTAATTCAAAGAAACACTAATGTGGGTTTGGGGTGTGGTGTGAGCTGGAGAACCTCTGAGATGTAGAAACACTGAGTGGACAGTAGAGCTGTGTGAATCTGCAAACTTTTTTTCATGGACCAAACCTATTTTCTGTATGTTACTGTTATAATAAAGGATATGTAAAAAAAAAATCTTTGTCTCCTTGTTTTAAATAATTATAAATGTCAAAATATAATTAAAATAAGATGTTTTAAGCTGACCTTTGATTTTAGTTTGACCATCAGTTCAAATTTCTTATTTTTTCTTCTTTTTTGGAATTTCAATGGATCTCATGATAAATAGAAATGTCCTTTATTGTCCCACAGTGGTGGGATGCTATATGGTCAAATACTATGTATTAGTTTATAGTTGAAATAAGTTCATATTTGGCCAACTGTATGACCTTAATTCACGCTAAGCTTGGCTGATAAAAATTTGGCCTTTAAATTTGATCAGTTACATCTTCATCATATTCTGTTTGTAGAAACATGACGGAGTGAGCGCTCTTAGCAACAAACTGTCTTTGTCATAAATTTCTGCGGTAACCATGTCAGGAATTTAGGCAGCAGAAAGTAAACAGACTCGGAACATTCAGAATTTACTTTGTACGCTGGACAACTTTAGTCTTTTGTAAGTATTTGTGTTTGGAAGAGACGTTTTTTTATTATTTGGTTGATAAGATGTAGAGCTGCGTACTTTGAGTGTCGCATTAAGGTTTATGTATGAGCTAGTAATGTATTCTTTTTTTGTTTCAGGTACAAAAACCGAGTTCTAGTTAACGGCCATCCTAATGGTACAACGTATTTGTTCCTTCTGTGGTTTATAAGTTAAAATAAAATCAAATTCTGAAAGAATCTTCACTTAAGAGAAATAAGCTTTCTGTTTATACCTTTAATTAATTGTTCGCTGGCTATCCAGCTACATATAGCCACCTAGTGACTCTGAAATGCCAAAACTATTTGAAATGTATTAAAAAAATGAAACTGCAATGACAGAGATGTGTAAATACCAGCAAGCATGTAAACACTTTCGCTTTTGGGAGCTGTAAAGTTCAGACAGGAATTTCAAAATACTGATTTAACCTCCTGACTACCAGGAAAAAATATTGTCCAATCACCATTTTTTTTAAATCCCACAGTCTTTGTAAGGTAATAAAATGTTTTATGCACTTACTTTGTCTCTTCCCATAAAATGTGTTATTACTAATAAATGCCATTTTTATGAATTAGAAAAAGGTACGTACTAAAGTCCCACCCCTTCACATGTGGTATCATTGAAAAGGCCTAAATGTTCTCTCCAGATACCAAAAGGAATGAATTCAGGGGGTGGGAGATATTCAAGTTTAGAAATGTCCTCTACAGAGGACAAAATGAACTACTGGTAGTGAGGAGGATAATAAAGTAATGCACCAAGTCCATAATACATTTTCAGTTTATTGCATAATCTTCTGACTGCACTTCAGCAATTGCAGTGAGGTGGGAAGGTGGGACCTTTAATTTTCAAAGAAATATTCATTGACAACATGTTGTGTAATGCCTGCTTAAAAATTAGCAAATTAACAAAGGATGAATAATTGTCAAGACTAAAAAAATCTGACAAAGATCTGAGATACATCATCCTTTAGCTGATGATCTACTTTACTTTGTGCTTGAATAACTCGTATGTCAGAAATGGAAGGCATATAAAATAGCATTTTAAGAAATGGAAGAAGATGTATAGGCCCAAACTCCTAGGAGTCTGAAACCTTTACAGTCAAAGACTTATGTTTGTCCTCAGTCCAACTTAACAAAACTTGTTCAGCACCACTAATTTTGCATGATCTATTTAAAAAAAGACAAAATAAATGTGTTTTTATAAATATCTACTACTTAAGATCCACCATTGTATTTTGTTTTTTAGATTTTAAAATTAAGGGGTAAAAAAAATTTTTTTTCTTCTATAGGATGTTATTTCTAAAAAATATGAACAAATATTTTCAACCTAAAGACAAGACAAAAGGCATGTTTTTAAGTAAAATGTACGTAATTGTTGTTATATCAATATTTGAAAACATGGATATACTTTTGCAGATTTGGAGGTTGCAGACCACTGTCTCAGACTATGGTTTAAACATTTACTGAACAAAGTTACTTGAGCTTCAAAGTGGAATTAAACTAGGAAGATTTATTTTTTTATCTTATCTTAATTTAAATCACTATCCTCTTAAATGTCCATCTTGTTTTTGCCAATGATCCAGGATCCCAACATATCTTCAAGGCTCCAATAACTTTCCAAACTGTGGTTTAATATTTATTGGTGCACCTGCAATTTGTTTTATTTTTACGTTAAACGGTAACTAGCTATTATGGGTTGGTGAACGATATAAAAGTTTGAAAACCGATTGATAGACTCTCAGCTGTGTGGTTTATTTTTAATCCGATGTGACCCAATAAACATCTGAAGTGTAGTAATCATTCCCTGCAGATCATCAAAAGCATCAAAGCCTTTGTCTATAATTAAATGGGCTTTTCTGTATCTGGATCTCTAGACTGGCGCTGCTGTTCCAGTGCAGAGCCGTGAGAGGCGACAGATCAGACCAACCATAAGAAGAGGGAGTGTCCGGTATAAACCCAGTCTGCTCCGGTCCTCTGTCCGTCGTCACGGCAGCAGCTGCAGGTCTCTCTCTGTGGGAACCCTTGGCTCACGATGGCAGCGCCAAAGAAAGTCTGTGTGATCGGCTCCGGTAACTGGTGAGTGGGAGCGTTCAGCGTTGCTTTAGTGCAAAATGCAAAGCTTAAACACAGCAGTGTTTATGCTTGAAGTGGTGGCTGTTGCTTCAGCACACAGCGAAACGTCTGGTGGATAAACACTAAAAAGTGAGAGAACTTGTGCAACTTTAAAAGCCGATAAATCATTAATGAAGTTCATAAACCCACCTGTGTTTTTTCAAGGCTGCAGACTGGACGTTCTCTGACTGCTGCTGAGTCAAACAAGACTCCTCAACTATAAAATATTTATTAAAGAAGCCACTTTATTAGTCTGCAGGGCCTGCTGAATCAGCCGCCTAGTGCTGCTGATGTCCCTCAGCCTGTGTGACATTTAGACAGAGCTGGATGCAACTTCTTCATTACAGCTGAAGGTTGAATCACTGCATAGATATTTAATGTTTTAGAACTTCTTTTTTTGTTAGCTCTCACCCAGGCTCTCTAATCTATATCAAACATCCATAGCATTTAAATTATTAAGATAATTAAATTTAGATATTGTATAAAGCAGATCTTTTTCATAATTAGTCATCTCTTTGTTACCACTTCAAGAATGCTTAATTGTGATGTGTAATTATTATAGTAGACATTTTAAATGGTAACCCATTTGAAGTTAAAATGTTATCGTTCATTAATAATTAACTCAAGAATCACAGGTCATTTTCTGAAAGAAAATAAATATTTAAAAACATTTAAAGCTTTTAAATTCAAGTTACTTAGCTTCTCATTCCACCACATGAAACTAAAGAGGCAGCTATAGTGGTAAATTATGTATTTATCTATTGTATCTTGGGCAGTTCTTTATCAAGTAAGTGTTGTTTGATGCCTTGAAGAGGAAATAAATAGTTGTAGCTGTAATTTCCTATTTGAATAGGAACATTTAAAAAGAAAGCAAATCAGTTGATTAAAGAGTTTTCCCTCTCCTGAGTCCTGACCTCACCTAAATTGATCTTAAATTGTCTAATGTAAAATGCCTACATTTACACAGTTGTAGTTTTTTTTTTTTTAATGAAAGGACAACAGAGTTTCTTTTGCCGTGACGGTGAAAGTGAAAAAGAGAAAAAGCCAGTTAGGGACTCAGTTTGTGTCAGAAGAACAAAGTCCTCTCTATGGCCTGTGATTAAAACAAACAGTATCAGCTGCTTCCACAGAGAAGACACACATGACATGATGCAGAATAAACATGCATGTGAAGTTTGACCAAGGCTTAAAATGAGAATTCACTTTTAATTGATAGTATATATCTTATATTGTTTGTTAACTTTGGAAATTTAGATGTACATGCATTACATTGTGAGTTATTTGCTGGGCTGCATTGTGGGGCATTTGGCAGCAATGATGCTACCAAATGCCGGTTTTGGATTGACTTTCCTGACTTTGGAGTTTTCTGCATGCATCTGACCCTGCAAACATTAATAGATTTAAAAAAAATAAACAGATGGATGTATATTTTGCTTTTGAAAGTCCATTTTCAAGTTGGAGCTGTTGAAACTCCTAAATGTAACAGTATAAAATCTCCTCACTATTACAAATAAACAACCTGAAGTAATTTACTGAATCAAAGTGAGCTATTTGTCTTTTATTTGTGCGCCTCACACAATAATTAGTGATATTTTATTTATACAAAAGCCATAAAATTCCATTAACAACACGATAATAGTGTCGTTTCATGTCTTTAGGGGTTCTGCCATTGCCAAGATCGTTGGAGCCAACGCAGCCAAATATGACAAGTTTGACTCCACGGTGAACATGTGGGTGTTTGAGGAGGTGGTCAACGGCCGTCAGCTTTCAGAAATCATCAACACGGACCATGAAAATGTGAAGTACCTGCCTGGTCACAAGCTGCCTCATAATGTGGTGAGCATGACAACCGACTGGCTGAGTGAGTCCACAAGGATTTCTGCGTTTGGCTGCGATGTACAGCTGAAATTCCCTCTCTCTCTTTCACCAGGTGGCCGTTCCAGACTTGGCTGAAACCGTGAAAGGAGCCGATATCCTGATTTTCGTGGTTCCTCACCAGTTCGTTGGAAAAGTGTGCGACACCATCAAAGATCACATAAAAATGGATTCCATTGGGATGTCTCTCATCAAGGTCTGTCAAACCTTTGAGAGCAAACGTTTTCACAGACGGGGATTCTTAAGGCTTGGAGCGTCTTTTTCTGCTTCAGTTCTGAATGACACAGAGATTACGAACAGATTGTTCATTTAAGTTCATTATTTGCCCCTATATGCCACTAAAACTCACATCTAAGCCAAGAAGTGTAATGTATATTTTATCACTTTAACTCTCTAGGCATTTTCTGAGTAAACACAGCAAAGATTCAGACCTCCTCTCCATTTTGTTTGCATGATGTTTTGTTTTTTTTTGCTTCAGGGTGTAGATGCAGGCCCAGAGGGTCTGAAGCTCATCTCTGATGTCATCCGGGAGAAACTCGGCATCACCATGACGGTCCTCATGGGTGCAAACCTCGCTAATGAGGTTGCTGATGAGAAGTTCTGTGAAACAACTATTGGTACTGATTTTATTATTTTAAACAGTCTGAATTGAGACGCTTACCTTTTTTGTTACATCCATTCTACTATTTCTTGTGTTTTATATGTTTTATCTTATTTCACCTACTGTAAAAGCACCTTGGTTAACCTAGTTAGTATTGTAAAGGGTTATACGAATAAATTTATTATTATTTTGTAACTAAAAATCTTGTGCTTGTTAAAATTCAGCAATTAAACAAAGCAACATGAGTCGCTCCTGAATCATTACATATTTTTATGCAAACATTTTTTGTCATTTTGATATTTCAAATGATTCTGAATAAAGAAATTTGCTGAAACTCAATGCTGCGTCTCTGACGTTGTCTGTGTTACTTCAGGGTGCAAAGACAAAGTATACGGACCACTGCTGAAGGAGCTGATGCAGACCGACAACTTCCGTGTGACTGTGGTGGAAGAGGCTGACGTGGTGGAGATCTGCGGTGCACTCAAGGTCAATCCTGTGGTAAAATACATTGTTTTATCTGACCCATGCATAAAAGACACAGTGGAGAGAAGTGGTTTCTAAATTCTCCCAGAACATCGTGGCAGTAGGAGCGGGTTTCTGCGACGGCCTCGGGTTCGGCGACAACACCAAAGCTGCGGTGATCCGGCTCGGCCTGATGGAGATGATCTCCTTCGCCAAGGTCTTCTGCACAAACTGCCCCGTCCAGCCTGCCACCTTCCTGGAGAGCTGCGGCGTCGCTGACCTCATCACCACCTGCTACGGGGGGCGCAACCGAAAGATCGGAGAGGCGTTTGCAAAAACGGGAAAAGTATGGAGCGGCTCTTTCTCGTCTCTGGTTGTCTTTATTAAATTGTTCACTGTGACGTGACATTATTCTGTTCAGAGCTTGGAGCAGCTGGAGGTTGAGCTGCTGAACGGCCAGAAGCCTCAAGGTCCGGGAACAGCCATTGAAGTTAATGTAATATTGAAACAGAAGAACATGGTGGACAGGTAAGTTTGTCTTTAGAGGAAGAGGCTCTCACAGGGAAATTTAAAAGCTCCAGAATCACAAGTAATGAAGGAATCAGCTAATTGCACTCAAGTTGTGACCGTACAATACAGAGTTTTGTGTTTCAGATGAAAAAACTCAGCTCGGTTCTTCTAGCATTAGTATTTATGCCCAGTATTAATAAAAAACGACACATAAACGATACATTAATTCCTTTTGGAGAACAGCTCCAACGTAGCAATAGCCTGCGATGCATCCAAACTGTTTCATCTCTATTAAAGTAAAACTCCCTTCTGCTCTTTCACTTTCTCCATTCAGGTTTCCTCTTTTCACTGCTGTATATGAGATCTGCTTCAATGGCCACCCAGTCACAGAGTTCATCAAGTGTTTGCAAAACCACCCTGAGCACATGTGAAAGACTCAATCCAGGACTCATGGATGGACTGATGTATGGACAGACTAATTAGAGCAACTTGACGACCAAGGTGTTAACATGGTGTTGAAAGGTTTGGTCTGATTTTCCCTTCCAGGAATCGCTTTTTGGTCCACCACTAGAAAAATGGACTTCATTTGCCCTTTTCCTACCTGAGCTGCTGACAGATGTTTCATGTTTTGGTTTTAACTGATTGTGAAATTAATGCACGGAGGATTTGAGTCTTAAATGTTTTGAAATTTTTGTCTTAAATTGGCAGATATTCTAACAATAACCACAGTCTTGCAAAACACAACAAATATCCCTTTTCTTTCATAATTAAGCTTTGGATGAAGAGAGAACGGAACACAAATCACCCACATTAAGTATTTTCTCAATATCAAACAATGAAAGTGCCCAAAAATTTTACATTGTGTATTTTAGAATACATAATTTTAATCTTGATAGCTTTGTTTCTTGCTGGTGAGCCTGCAGACATGATGCCCTCCTATACAGTGGAGGAGCAGCCTCACTGTAACCGGACCCGATTTCAGCCCATCTGTCACTTTAAACTCTTCACCTTTACCATTTTCTAGAGCGTTGAGATCATGCCTTCGTTAAGGGCATGGTTGGTCTCAGTCTTAAGCCTCATAAATGAATTTCTCCGCTGTTCACTTTGCCAACCCTGAATCTCCTTGAGTATTTCAAATGAAAATTGTTCCTTGAGGTTCCAATCAAAGTATCCTTCTTCTGTCTACACACATCATTTGTCACTGACAGCTCATTTCCTCTAACCTTGACAATGGATCTTCACTTAGCCTTTGTTGCAAGACTCCTAATTCATACATCGCCAGATAAAGGGAAATGTATTTCAACATGAGTGGCAGTTTTTTTTAATTATCATTCTATAATTTAGCATCTTTCTTGCTCACTGTGGTGATAAAATCAGTTGCCACTTATTTAACTGTCTCTCTCTGTATGACCCCTTGAATAGTTACTGAGTCAAGTGCCCTGTGAGATCTCTAATAATAACCCAACCCAGAGGAGCAAATGTCCATCTATAATTAGAGAGCAGACAGCAAAGCAGCTGCCTCATTCACATTTCTCAACAGAAATAGAGGGATGTTCTCCTCATTGTTTATCTCAAAAAAATGTACAATTTCAATATATGTGAGATTTCTATATAAAAATAGCAATTTACTACTACACATTTGGCGGGAAATTTTTACTTTTTTTAAGTCAAACAGAATACGTTACAATTTCTGGCTGTAATACAAAACTTGACCACTTGGGGGTGCGAGCACATCAATCATAGTCTACGACAACCCACAGTCATCCTTCCATGAGTTTAATACAGTAGTTGCTAAGATAACTTATCAGGCGGATCAGAAATAACAGAAGCTGCTCACGCATATTTGAATAATGCAAAACATGAAATTTAACAACAGTTTGAGTTAAACCGAAGTGAGCTGAGTAGGAATCCACGCATGCGCTGCGGCTCCTCAGCGGGAGGAGAGACCCGCCTCACTTCCTCAATTCTTGTTCTCATCTCAGGGCGACAGCAAAAGGACCGGAAAGTTAGACGCAAACACCCAAACACAACCGGAAGATAGGCGGTGGTAGCTTCAGAACTGAAAAATAATAA
This sequence comes from Micropoecilia bifurca, assembly GCA_903067075.1. Classification (NCBI taxonomy): domain Eukaryota; kingdom Metazoa; phylum Chordata; class Actinopteri; order Cyprinodontiformes; family Poeciliidae; genus Micropoecilia; species Micropoecilia bifurca. Next base: position 13,232 of record CAEGAF010017303.1, read on the forward strand.
AATAATGCTTCGCTTTTGAATATATGGAAGACCTGTGACAAAATAAACTATGGGTGAAAATAAATATGGCTGCTGCCCTGTGTTAGTTTAAGATTACATGAGGCCTTGACCAGAATTTGACTTTGGGAGACACACTTCCCGCCAACCGGAGGCACCTTAATACTATCCGTCTGTGAAAACCTACATTTAACATAATTTGTATTATAGCTCACTAAATGAGACAACAAATACTTAGACTGGCTGTGTATGCATTACTTCACTTCACAGTCATTTTAATGATTGTTCTCTTTATTATTTATAGCATGTTGAATACATTTTCAGAGTTAATTTTCTAACTTCTCATTTGGGCTTGCAGTTGTACCTGGTAATGTTTAAGGTGGGTTCTACTTGTAGCCAGAAGTCCGAAATTCCCATTTCTAAGTAAAAAACAAAACAAAAAAACAACTGGAATGTCTCCCCAAGGTTGAACTTAGGGATAATTTGGACATTTTTAAAAAAAATACTAACTTCGAGATCTAATATGCAGAGCTGTGTCAACAAAGTAGTTGCTACGCTCCAGTTTTAGTCAAAAGTCGCTTGATAAAAAAAACACCCGCAAATCCTCCACAAACCAGAACCAGACTCAGGGCCGTTAACTCGGATGTGACGTCACTTCCGGCTTCAAGTTCCGACTTTAGAGGTAACTGGATTGCGCCGTTGCTAGCAGCTTTGCTTGATTTTACCGTTTTTTTTTTTTTTGTTTTTTTTTTTATTAATGTAGTGTTTTTTTTTATTTTTTTACCGTTCTCTTTCACTCACGACCTACCATGGCAATGATTAAAATAAACGTGAACGTATTTTAATGATTTCCACATCTTGATTTGAAAGTCCACGCCGGAAGTTTGGGCGTGTACTTCAGCCGGCTTGACGTCGGTGCGGGGAAGTTGAGCGTAGCAACTCAAACAAGTGTTGCTGGGAGGGAAGTGGAGGCGTCCGACCAGGTTAACGTGCCCGTCCGTCTCCTTCAGTTGAGAAACCACTTTCCTCCGAAGCATCCGGGGACTGGGAAGGCGGCAGAAAAAAAATGGCTGCTCTCTCCGCCTGGTTCTGGAACGAGAGGTTCTGGCTACCGCACAACGTAACCTGGGCGGATCTGGCGGACCCCGCTCCCGGGGTGGAGTATCCCAAAGCTGGACACTTGTTGGCTGCTTTACCGCTGGCTCTCGGGATGTTTATTGTCAGGATACTCTTCGAAAGGTTCGTATTGTCCAAAAGCTCTCCAAGTTGTTCTGTTGCGTGTTTTTTTTTTGTCCACCAGCGGATGATGATGGATTAGCTAACTTAGGTGGGAGGACCAGTATCTTTGTCTGGAAGTTGAATAAGAGATTGTTTAATTATCTTAGTTTAAATAACACCAGTTTTGTTGTCTCTATATTATGATTTCCACACTTTTTAAATACTGTCTTATGGACGGTTGGCAATAAATAAATAAATTAAAGTACAATAAAAACTTTCTTGTTCGAAAATAATTACTACTATTGCTTATCACGTGTCTTAAGTTGATTTCCACTGATTCATATTAAAGGAAGTGCCACCGCTGCTCCAGTTTACATCACATGTGAAGTTACACATCTTATGACAGAGTCTACCTACTATGACTGATTAGGACATAAGGACACTGTCCTTGTGTCTGTCTGGCCTCGTGGATTCCTAACACACTTTCACTAACACACACACACCACAGTTTCCTACAGTTTTGAACCCCAGGCTGTTACTGCGTTTGCCAAAAAAAACTAAGAACCTGAAAGGTTTCTTAATTTTCAAACCAAGGCTTGTTGGATTGACTCCACAAATGAGACATTAACCAGTTTACACCCAGCCAGGCCTTCTTCTAAGGCTAACTTTATAGTGAAGAAAACATTTTCCAAGTGCTTTTTGAGGACTGTCTTCTGAATCTGCAGGTGTGTGTTGTAAACTCAAGTCAGTCTCAAAACTGAACGGAGCAGTTTCACCAGACAGCAGGTCAAAGTTCACAGCATCAAGTGTAAAACTGACAGTGATCGATGTTGATGGGGACTAACAGAAAATCTAAAACTGAATGCTGTGAATATTTGGTTTCACTGGTCATCAGCATGGCTAGTTCTTTGTGACAACTAGTTCGCTTTCTTTTTATTTTTGAATGTGGTCAGAATTAGACCAACTTTTCATTCACTAGTTGGTTTTTTTTGCCTATATTCATGATGTAGCTTTAGAATGCAGTGGACATTTTAGTTATGCAAATTATGGTAAGATAGAATAAGCCTTTTGACCTAAAAAGGTGAGATATTTCTTTCACTCTGCTGGTTAGTGCTTGGTACAAGAATAGCTCTGTGTAAAAGTCATAAGTTTTCCATTATTTATTTGTTTTGCTCTCAAAATGCCAGACGTTACTGTTTTGAAAATTGTTTATTGAGGCTTATTTGTGTCTTTTAGACACCGACTACTTTTCCATTCATTTTCAATCTAGTTAGTTCTGGACTGCTTTTGGGAAACATTTTTGTTATAAATGCACAGGTCTAAACCCAAGGGACGCCTTTATGCATTACAGACAACTTAAATGGATGTAACGCACAATTTGTTCCAAAATGCTTTTGCTAAATGACAAAATATAGAAAGACTAACACAAATTCGCCAATTTTAATTGCGTTTTACTAACAAAAGTGATTTCTGAAGCTTTCAGGCCGTGTCTCTGGTCTTCTGAATCATTATTGTATTTAGCGGTGCACTGATTGATGAGATTGATCGTCCCTGATTTTCTTACTTTTGGGTGATCAGCGATCGGTCAATGCTTACATGTGGAACAAATCTTATCTGAAAATCAGCCAGTTTCCCCCTGACAGACAGACAGGCCCACCGGGTCACATCTGACCTGTGTGGTTAATAATAATCACCTCACTGTTGCCAACTTAATGACTGTCACTTTTTTAGGCACCAAAAAATTCAGTATTGGCAGGTCAGATAAAAAATAAGTAAAAATCTGTGATCAGCTTGAAAGCTGCAATCACTGCACCACCTCTACTTGTTTTTGTATTATTATTTTGATTAAAGACATGACAGACTTTCTGATTATCTGATGTACATCATTTTTAAGCCTGACACTTTAACTTCTACCCTTAATCTGCATACATTTTTGGAGACTGAGTCGCTACAGTTCAAGGCCCCTTTAAAAGAGGACAATAAAGTCTGGTTCCTTAGAAGTAAAGTACATGGAAATGAGATGGCTAAACAATTATAAGTGGCCCAGCTTCCAGAAACTCCTAGCATCCATAAAATGCGTTATATCTGACTGAACCGATAAAGGAGAAAACACCACAACCCACAGAACTCCATCATGCTGGTACAGGACACCAAGAAGCAGCTGTTGACTCCATGCACAGTAAGTCAGAAGTCCTACAAGAACAAAAGTTCACCAAGACTAGGGCCAGTTATTGTAGTTTTTGTTTTCTGGCTTATTTCTATTGTATCTGATCGTAATTATGACAACTTAAACCTTTTTGACACAAGGTTTCAGAGTCAGGCTCTGAATGAAAATGTAGATTTTCACCCTCATCGTACTTTGGGATACTTTGTAATGTTTTAGGAAACAAGATACAAGTTAGAGAAATTTATTATGCAAATGTCCTGCAAACAAAAAGACAAACTAGGGATGCACCAATCCAATTGTTTCACTTTCGATACTGATATTTTAGGTTTAGTATCGGTTGATATAGATTCTACAAAGAAAAGCAGCTCTGAATTGACTGAAGGTGTTTCTTTTTTTTTGACCACATACTTAAATGTACTAAATTACACACTTATTTATAATTCTGCACCAGTACAACACACTCAAATATTCCAATAACTTCTTCACAAGCTTGGTCAAACATGTAAAAACAACTTTAATTTGTTCAGTCAGTGTGATTAGGAATACAACAGTCAATGTAAAATGAAGAAAGAAACTGAAACTGATGAAAACAATAGGTTGACTATCTTTGTCAAATGGTTCAAATCTAAATATGATGTATAAAATGAGAAAGCGTGACGTCACTCAGAGCATAAAGTGTAGAATTAAACTGAATAGATTTGCTTTCATGGATCGGACACATTTGGTTGAATATATGAGTATTGAAATAAGGAACAAATGTTGACCTTTAAATGTTATGTAACCTTTCGAATTGAAAATGTTCCTAAAACCGTTTCCAGGATCTTTGCTCTAATTCAACCATCTGCTGCCATGTTGGGGGTCAAACCATTCATTCAAGTGGAAATGAAGATGACTGAACCAAAAACATGTCGATGGGTTTCTACCATAGTACTGAATTTCTGTTTTAGCGAGTGGTATGACAACAAACACACACCTACACCAGGAAGTTCTTTTCTGCTTTTTGCTAATCATATATAGAAACATCCAGGAACTAGTCTTAGCTCCCCTAATCTCCTAGGCACAACGGGTAGGGCAGATTGACATGGTCTAGGTTTTTAAACATCTCTGTAATGCCAGTGTTATGCGGGTAGCGCCAACTGCATTGTTTGTTCCTTTATCTGCTTTGATCCAGTCGTGGTCAAGTGACTGTAAATAAGAAGCGATCAGATATTAGAGGCGTGAAAAGATCGAGATGTTCAAGTGTTCAGTAAGATGCGCCTGGCTGTTCGCCATCTGTCTCAGGTGCCAGAGCTGCCAGACTCCTGATGTGAAGGTGTGTTCAAGGAGAGTGTGTTCTGATGCTGGAGGGTGTTATCAGAGAGCGATCACTCTCTGTTGACGCCAGGCACCTCAGAGATCAAACTGACTCATTCACCCCTTCATTCATTTATTTATTCATCAGCAGAATACATGACAGCACAGCTTCAGTTGCTATTCGACACTGCAGAGAACGTAAGGCATCCTGCTGTTGGTAGGATATATACGGTACACTTGGGGCTGCTACCAATTAATTTAACGATTAATCACTTTATTGGATAAAAAATGTTCTGCAGATTTTTCATTTTACCATGTATGTCATTATTTATGCAATAGGCTAAACACATTAAAATACAATAAACAAATAATTTCTGTTTCTTTTTAAATACGAAAGTGAACATTTATAACATTCCATTAGCGTATGCTTTATCAGTGGCACAGAATCTGCAGTTGGAAAAAGTACCTCAGGTGTGTGAAAAGCTCAGACGCTTCTGCTTGAATTAACATGAATGCAATGTTGGACTCCAGCTAATGTTTATTTAGTAATCAGTTGTTCTTACAATTATTCAAACAATTAATGATAAAAAACCTGGCAGATTTTTTTTTACACAATTTTTGAAATACATTAAAAGTGCAAATAAATAATAAACATTTCATTATTTAAATAATAATAACTAACATTTCATTAGTGTCCACTTGACAGCTTGTAGTAAAGAACTTCTGCAACTAAAAAAATAACGTGAAAAGCTAAACTATTTCTACTTGAACTAATATTTCTACACTGTAGGGCTTTAGTTAAAGGGTATTGTAGTAATCGATTATTTTGATTAATTGATTAATCAGATTAAAAAACCTAGCGGAGATTTTTTATTTAGCAATTTAACCCTTTTATATTGTTTTACATACATTAAAAAGGCAGTGAAAACAAAACAAGTAATTCAGTTCTTTTTAGGAAAATACAGGTTTTATGCCTAAAATGCAATTAAATAGCATTATTTTATCATTTGAAGCAAACAATGTTAAAAATATTTTTAACATGAACATGTGAAAAGCTCCTTTCTGATCTAATTAACATGTTCCAGTGTCAATCTTTTTGATTGACAATATATTTCACAGCAAAAGGTGCTTAGTAATAGATTCTTTGTGTTACAGAATTTGAGTCAAGTGAAGGTAAAACTGCAAAATGTATATTTTTTTTGTGCATTTTTGGCTTAATCACTGCTCTCACTGGTGTGCTTTCAGCAAATGTCAGTTTGTTTTAGTCTGTATACTCCAGTTGACAATTAATTGATCAGTTAACGATTATACAAATAATCTCTTAATCTGATTAATTGTGTCAGCCCTACATGCACACATACAAATCTGCTTATTCACCTGCAGAGTTCAGAGCCTCTTTCAGTGACGTCGGGTTTTTGAGCTGTTTCAGGAAGTTAACGCGACCGAATCCAAGTTCCTTACATCATAGTAATTGTTATTCTTTCATCCGACCAGTTCTTTGTATCTAACCTTTGAACAGCACACACAGCATCAACAGTGCATATGAATTTTATTGCCTTCAGCAGCTTTGTCAGAGTAACACCCACAGTGAATCTTTAACTGACGGAAACAACACTTTGATACCACCTCCTTTATTGTCTCTTATAGTTAAGCACAGCATACTTTACCCGCCAGTCCTGCAGCAGTGAGCACACATAATGTAAAAAGTTCGGTTTCTCTTCAGTTTTGCTCTCAAAACCCTGTTTTCTGTCATGTGGATGTGAAGGCATTTCTCAGACAATACGATTCACTCTTGCCAGTAGGGCTGTAGTGATGCAATAATCTCATGATATGATGCACGATATTCTGCTCACAATATGATATATATTGCGATATTCAGCAAACGGTACAATTCAATACACTTTTGCGATTTTCTGAAAGATTTTAGAGGGACAGAGTGATTTTGGTGACATTTTGTGACAGTTATAGAGTTGGACTGAATTAATTTAACTGAAAACTGATTAAAAGAACCAACTACACAATACCTGTTCTGGTTGGACACAGACTTAAAGTTGACAGCTGGACAAAATGAATCAAATAAGTGGTGAGAAAACATGTTTCTTTTAATTGAAACGGTACAAACTGTAGCTTATAAGCACTTGTAAAGTAAATAAAGTGCAGCAAGTACCTGCTCTGAAAAGTTTGATACCTTTTTAACCTTGACACTTAACATCAGAAGGAATCACTCTGCCTGATGACCTAATCACTCTCCCAGCGAAGCAAGCAGTGAGTGAACAAGGTGACAGTTGGATGTCCTTGCAATACTTGCAGATGAATATCAATTTTTTTCTAGGAAAGAAAATATCGATATATATCGCAAAATCGATATTATTTCACAGCCCTACTTGTCAGTGAGCCTTGATGCAACTTGTTGGAGCCGAGTCAGTTGTGGCCTTTCTGTGTGTAAAGTGCAGTTTGGGAGGGTCAGGTTTGTTGCACCTATGAGCCGACAGGTGAGAGTTACGCCACTGAGCCGTCAGGCCCAGAGCATCAGAACAGGTTCGACCAGGTGGAGGCCTTTGAGTCTGGAACGACGCAGCCAAACATGTTTGTGAAGGAACAGCCAGGAAAACACAGAAAACCAGTATCTGTCTCCATCCGTGTGAAAGTGGTTGCACAACATTCATTTTGAGTTTCACTTGGGCTGCAACTAATGATTATTCTAGAAGCCAATAAACGTGTTCTGATGAATAATCGTAAACAAAAAGTGACACACACTCCAGATTTTTCATTTAGCCACCTAAAGCCACTTTTATAAAATATTAGAAGGGCATTAAAATACACAAGTAAACAAATAATTCATTTTTTTTATTTTATTCCCCAAAATCCAATAATATAGCATTCCTTTAGTAAACTCTTGATCATTTGTAGGACGGATGCAGCTGGAACAATATTGCCAACAGCAACACATAAACAGCTCCTCCCTTTCTGCCTAATCAGTGTAGGGCTGATCTGTTGACTTTTTGGATTAATCAATTAATAACTGGATAGTAAACGTTGTTCAATAAGACATTTTTATTACAGAATTTAAACCAGGTGAAGCGAAAAACTACATTTGAGTCCTAGGTCAAACAAATTAACAGACAAAGGTTGTTTTTTTTTCTTAAATGCAGAATGTATGTATTTTTGTACAACTTTGGCATAAATGCTACTCTGAGTGTGTTCTTTCAGGAAAAACGATTAATCCCTGATATTTGTCCCTTTATGTTCTTGGTTTATTAAGTGAATTCCCATTTTATGTGCAGGGATTTTGCTCCTTAAATATATCTGTGCACAGGCCCCTCTTTCCCCCCCTTCCTCTCTGCCAGTTCATTCTAGTTTGATCTTAATCATTGCTTTGCTCCTGCCTCTGACTTTGTAGATGTGCTCAGCCAAGCTTCCTTGTGTCTACATGCTCTAATAAGCCGTGTCATGGGTTTCGAACTGAGATTACTCGTCTCCAGACTTCTTTTGCCTGCTACGTTTCCTCATCTTTCAGCAGGTTTTTCACCTTATCCAGGAAGTTAGTGTATATACTTGAAACAGAATGGAAATGTTGTGCATCTAAACACTTTCCCCCGTACCTCGTTCAGGCACCTGTTGCAGTGTATTTTACAGCTTCTGGAAGTGTAGAGTCTGGTTAGAAACATTTTAAAACGTCAGATGAACTTGATTAAAAAAATGAAATTGTGGGATATGAATTGAGTCAAACTGGAAAGTGTCCCAGTGTCGGGGTAGCGTCCGTGTAAACAGACCACACCAAGCCTCGGTTGGTCACAGACGTGTATGTTGGTGGGGGTCAGTTTCTGAGAAGTAGCAGGGATGTTTGGACATTTGACATAAATAGATTAACTTATGTCTTTTTTTTTAGTTTCCTCCTTCCTGTTGCTGCCTTATTAGGGCTGCGTGCTTCAACTTTCATCGGATTTATGCTTAAGTCATCTTAGTTCCTTTCAGAAATGTGAAGGACCTGTCCAGACAAGAGTCGAGCCTGTTGCCCATCGCTGAGCTCATCCACGGGATTGAGTAACAATTTAATTGAGATTGTTGGAAAGCTTAACTTGTGCTGCCGGTTCAGGGTGAATCCGACTTGCACAATTCATCCCGTTCCTTATCACCTTATCGCTATGGAGCTTACAGGTGAATCAAAACGTCAAACACGATAGCTGCAGGTGGACTGAGCTTGTTAAAGCCCCAGTAAAACGTGGATTGCTCTGAGTAATGTTTAACATCGTCATAACAGTGAAACCCATCTGTCCAACTTACCGTCTCTACAAAAATGGTTTTGTTTTGTTTGCACCTTGAGTTATTGGTATGTTACACAGCTGAGGCATTTTATTCATTGCTTGGACTCAAACTGCAGCCAACATTAACTTGACAAACCAGGAGTATTTTAATCTTTTTTTTAATGCATAGAAATCCCAAACAGGTGATTTGTAACCTTCAGCTTTTAATGGTTGTAGGTGGAACCTGTACTGCAGCTTGGCGTGTGTAACGGTTACCTGAACCGCTGCTTTTTATGTGCATGTTTGTCATTTTTGCTTTGAAAGTTACCTGAGGACAAAATGAACAAATTAAGTTCTTGTAAAGTGAGTGACAGTAAAAGTGGGAAGGAGCAGAAGTGTAAGAAGTAACTTGATGTCATTTTAACAGCAGAGATTTTTGGTTCCCTCTGATTTTTCTCAACATGCAGCGTAACCTGCTGCAGGTTTGCACTGTGCAGATCAGGTGCTGGAAATGACAGCACTGGTGCTAACAGTTATTTTAGTAGTCAGTTATTCTTTTAGTCTAATTTTCCATGCTCTGCAAACTGTTAATTTAACCACTTTAGCTTATTTTATAAAATATTAGAAATAGGTTTAAACATGCAAATAAATAATTGAGTTGTTCTTTTAAATAAAAAGAAAAAAATATATTTTCTTGGCTAAAATGCAATAACACAGCATTCATCTTTTCTGCTGGACTCAAAATCATTACAGTGTAGGGCTAAAATGCTGATTAATTTTTTCTATTAACCAATTAATAATTGAACAGCAAACAGTTTTTACAAAATTTGAACCAAGTGAAGCTAAAAGTGCCGCTCTGAGTTCTGTGTTGAGCAAATGTACAGGAAAAAAGTTGTTTAACTTAAATACAAAATGCTCTTCTTTTTGTGCAATTTTGGGCAAAGTCCTGCCCCAAACTGAGCGTTATTCTTTCATCAAATTACCTTTTTTTAATATGCACACTGCAGTTAAAGATCAGTCAATTGCTACATTATTGCTACAATCATAGCCAACATTAGTTGGCTATGATTTTGATAGATTAATTATGATTAATCTGATTACTTGTTTCAATTTTAGACAATCACAACTGCAAAATGTAACTGGTCAACTAAATGAGCGCTATAATAAAGCAAAATGTCAGTTTGGTGAACAAGCTGGATCCCAGACAAAGTTTAAACCCAGCAGGATTTAGGTGTCACTTTTACAAAGCAGGTTATTGCAACAAATGAAAAACCAGAAGATCCACTTTAATTTATTTCTCTTTTGAACGGTTACACATGCTACACAAATTAAGGGAGAAAAAAAATCACATTTTACCATTTTATGACTTTTTGCTTTGTCCTGTGTAAAGTGATTTTCATTTGGTATCTTCTTTTCAGAGTCTTGTGAAAACAAAATGGAAAAACTGCTGTGCAAGCTTTAGTTTTCACTAAATTAAAATATTCTTCTTTTGCATTTTTCAGAGACACGTTTAGGCAAATCAGTGACTGAGTACGCTTTAAAGGATTTGTCTGAATATAATGTGAGGGCGGCCTGATAATTATTTGATTGTTAAATCAACCAGCATCCTGCTGGAAAATCCCCCAGAAGAATTCACACAAATAAAATGTTGTTTTCAAACGTTCGTCTTTTAACGTAAAGAGAAAAAAACAGATTTTTTTTTGTCATTAAAATTAAGTCTCCACTTAAAGAAGCCTAACTGCAGATTGGTATTTAAAAAGAGGTGAGCTTTGCAAATGTTTAAGTTTTTTTTATGAATCTTGTTTTGCAGTGAAAATAGTTTTATTTCAGTTTTATCAAAGCTGGTTTCTTCAGCATCATCATCAACTTGTACCGTTTCTGGAGGACTTTCTGCTGTCCTGCTGCAAGAATCTCACTCTGAGACCAAAGTCTGTCTCTGACTTCTGTCATTTACTGTTAAACTTTCCCACTGCATTCAGCTTAGAACAATAACATCTTGTTCAAAAATAAGCTTGGAAAGAATATCCAGCCGTAAAGCAGCTGCACTGCGCTCACCTGCTGGATATTTATTTCAGGTTGTGTAGTCAAATCCTCAAAGCACAACTTCCCTGATTCAAGGCAAATGAACATCCCTTCCTCGTTGAATGAAAGTTGAGCAGTGATGCTGGTATTAAGTTCTGTTTTCATGTTTTACAAACAGCCAGGGACCTTTTTTGTTTCTGGTTTATGTGACAGATTTATCGCCAGTGTCTGCGCCCGAAGTCTCCACATCCCGCCAGGCGCTGGACGGAGAGCCCAGCCCAACGCGGTGCTGGAGAAAGTGTTCACCTCCATCACTAAGGTGGGTTTCTGGGTTCAGAAGAAGAGCCTGGTGCAGTTCAAGCTCTCAACTCTGCAGTTTCCTTTTAGAATGTGTGTAATTTTCCTCTTCCCTTTACGCCGATGAGGCCTCTGGTTTTAAATTAGTTATTTAATTACTTAGCACAGAATATGGTCTTTTCAGATAAAATTTTTATAAAATGTGTAGACGGAACATTAAATTAATAACTAGAAAACAAAAATAAAGTTTCATTCCAATAATAAACTAAACTTAAACTAACTCCTGTTTCCTTGGCAGCTTAAAATAATATAGAAAAAACCTAATTATGGCTTTGCTATTTACTTATTACATTCAATTTAATCAATTCAGAACATCTGTTTCAGATTATTATTTTTAAAACCGTTTGGACTGCATAACCAGCATCATTATGGACTGCAACCAACAATTATTTTAGTTATTGATTATTTTGACCATAAACTGGATAAAATATGGGCACATTCTATAGATTTTTTTATTGAACCACTTTTTTAACATAATTTAGAAATACATCAAAGTATGCATTTTTTTATGGACACATTTCATAGTCTAAAACACAGAAACATGGGATTCCTTGGGCGAATGATCATTTGCAGTAAAGGTGCATCTGCAGCTAGAAACATTCTGTCTACCTGAATTGCCAAAATTGATTTTTTTTTTTGCACAGTTTTGGCTTTATTTCTGCTCCGACTGAACCGTTTTTCATCAAAATGGCAGCTATTACTAACTACAATGATTTCATTAATCAATAATCATGATTAATTTGATTAATCATTTCAGCCGTACATCATACCTGTATAGCTTGTATATATCTACTTGATACTTTATCTATTTTTAATGTGCCTCTATTTCTTCTTCTTCTTCTTCTTCTTCTTCTTCTTCTTATCTTTGCCGCTGATACACTAAAGGTTTTCCTTTGAGGAATAAAGAGGATTATTCTAATCTACATTATGAACTACCAGTACATTCAGTAGTTCAATAACGTCCCTCAATTCTCCTTCCTCTGTTTCTTTTCTTCTTCTTTTTTAGCTCAAACTCTTCATTCCACAGTAATTTGATTGTTATTTTTTCCACCGTCTGGTGACAGAATCCAGACTCGCGGCATCTGGATGGCCTGTCTAAGCAGCTGGACTGGGAGGTGCGAAAAGTCCAGCGTTGGTTCAGGCACCGCAGGAATCAGGATAAACCCAGCACACACACCAAGTTCTGCGAGAGCATGTAGGTTTAACGCCAACTAGAGTGAAGCCATTTTCCTGTTTAAATGCGTTGGTGGATTTTTAATGGGGTTTTTTCTCTCTGTTTTTGTTTCTAGGTGGAGGTTTTCATTTTATTTGGGGATATTTATTTATGGGTTCCAGTTTCTGTGGCAGGTAGCTCCCCGACTTTAATGTCATCATAAGTCTATTGTTAATCCAGCATTACAAGCTTCTGTTTGCTGATTTTACTGTTTTTCTGCCTCCAGTGTCCGTGGATGTGGGATACACGGCATTGTTGGTACGGTTACCCCTATCAGGTAGGATGCAGCTCTCGCATATTAACCATATTAGTCCAATATTTTGTAGGACTAGACATCAGCTGTGTTGTGACTCAGAGGCTTAGTTGCTGTTTACCCATAAAAAGATGTCTGGTTCAGTCTCTGGCTTCTGATGTCGACACAACAAGGGAGGATAACAGGCCACTTTTCCTCAGATACACACCAGTTCTCCTCTGTGTGTGTGTGTGTGTGTGTGTGTGTGTGTGTGTGTGTGTGTGTGTGTGTGTGTGTGTGTGTGTGTGTGTGTGTTTCCACGGAGCTCAGTGGGTAGATGTGTATAACCAGGACTGTGTGAAGAATCAGAACACATTACAAATACTTTCTATTTGCCCTTTAGGGATCATTTGTTATTGTATCAAAATGATTGGCCCTGTTTGGCTAAGCTTGTCATTAAGCCAATTAATCAAGATGAAAACAATTATTTTCATTCTGATTTATATTTTTTTGAAGGGCAATCTTGTTAAGATTCTTTAAAATCCATTTTATTCTTGGTTTTAGTTGTGTGTTTTCTTTCCTTTTAATTTTTATTATTTTTGGTTGTTGTTTTATTTTGGATATTTAAAATGTTTACCAGTTGCATGGTGGAGTTTTCTGTTCTAAATTACAGTTTATTTGTCTTTGAGGGGCCACATTTGCATCATCATGACATCAATATATTATTTGAAAATGGTCTCAAAACAACATTATTTCTTGTCATTTATTGCAAAAAAATTTGGAACAATTTATTGTTCAGTAAAATTTGTAATTGCAAGAAACCCAAGTGTTCTTGCATTATTATGCCATTATCATATTAGTTGAAAATGATCTCAAAATGACATAATAATGCAAATTATAGAACAAGAAGACTTTTTAAATATCCCAAACAAATCAAGTCTCTTAACAAAATTGCCTTTTACAAAGTATCAATCATTAGGTTCAGACAGGGAAATAAGCAAAAGTTTATATAAACAGAAAGTGCAAACTAATAAAAAGATTCCATTTAAATAACTCGGCCAGCTTTTCTCTGACTTGCTACTCGTCTTGGGACTCTCATAAAAAACAAGACGACTCCAGGGTGTCCACACAGCCTTAAAAAGTCTTAAATTCATCTTTTCTGATGGGCTTAGTATTGACCTTTTTCTCCTCCCGTACCATTCTAAATAAAGTTACACCACTATCACACATCTGAACGCCCAGCCATCAGACTGGAGCAGCTTTATCTGCCTCTCCTTGAATACATGCCAGTCTCATGAAATGCAGTCAGACAACTTTCAGATATGCTCCTGTTGTTTCCTTTTAGATGAGATTAAAACTGCTTGTTTATGCCTCGGGTAGGACGGACAAAACTAAAAACCCAGATTCTCTGTACTGAATCTGGTACTGGGTAGAAATCTCTTATTTCTTTGTGTTTTTGTGCTGAATCAACTTCATCAGTGTTTGTGGCTGATTGTTGTGTTGCTGCTTATCAGTCAGTTGGGTCATTAGGGTTGGGCTTTATGGCAATGCAAACCGCAAGACGTCGGAAAAATGTTATTGTGCTACATTATCTCCCGCCTGGGGCGTCTGCGCATGTTTGACGACCGACCTTCACTCCTCTGAACTGAAATGAATCTGAATGAACCAGATTCATCTATTCGCTACACAACAATGGTTCGCTACATTTTAAGCAAGAAGCTAGTTTTAATGTGAACGGGGGAGGAGTTAAATGGTTATAAATAATTAGAAATGCAACGGTCGGGTTTTTCTGGGCTGATACTGATGACCTACTGATTCCTCTCAGGTGTCAAACTCATTTTCATTTTGATTAAATATTATAATCAGGAATGTTCTTAAAAGGCTGCTTGTACCAGAATGTATTGATAAAGCCTATTAACAAACTGTAAGAATATGAATCAATAGCTGATTGCATTCAATACAGACTTTTTAAAATTAAATTGTTTCTGTGATTCTTTTATTTTGGGATTAAAACCACTGATTTTGTGGTTAGAAACGTATGCAACATATGCAAATATGATTTTTTTTTACTCACAGTATCGACTGTAACTTTATGTCAAGGAAGGCTGAGGCAGCAGCATAGTAGAAGTCATAAATACTGCCACCTGCAGGTGGGAGTTAGTAACTGAAACCCCATGTTTTTGACTGTTCTTACGGAAAATTTGTAATAAATGCACAACTTTGCAAAAACCCGTAAAAATCTGATGATTTTGCATTTAATTTTTTCTATCGCAAAATTGCGAAAAAGGGATTCATGTAATTTAGCAGCAAACAGATTAAAAACCGCTGTGATTTGATTGATAAAAATAACATTTAAGCTCACAACTGCTATTTTGAAGGCTCCAGCTATATAATGCTACAGGAGGCCGAATTTGCTTTAGACAATATAATGTTTTTTAGGGAATAAAACCAGGAAACTGTGCTGCAGGTTCTATTACAGACGTAGAAGTTTTAAAGGAATTGTCAGATTATCCTCTATGTATTTTGAAGCACTTACTGTTTTTGTGATTTTACTAAATAAAAAAGGTGCGTTGAGTGTAGTTTGTTTTCCTGCAGAACCCAGTAAAACCAGCTGAAGCTGCTCTCTGACCTCTGCTCTCTGTCTCTCCAGGTCATGACCCAAGGTCTTTATCACTACTATGTGACTGAACTGGCTTTCTACTGGTCACTCATGTTTTCCCAGTTCACGGACATAAAACGGAAGGTGAGTGTAACTCAGGTTGAGTATCTGCCCGTCAGGTCAGACAGCAGAAGATCCTCTCCAGGAGCCACTCCCTGTTACACATTTGTCAATAAGTCTATTGTCCTTCATTTAGCAGGAGCAGAGAAAAAGCGTGGACTTGTTTTTTCCCTTTCAGCTGTATACGCTAGCATTATGGTGTCCTGGGAGACTTCAAAGTGTTTTATAGTGTGTGTGTTAGGTTGGCTGTAGATGTGAGGTCACATGTGGGGCGTGGTGAGACTCTTGGCTCTCAGTCTGTGAATGCTCTGTGTTTTCAGTGCGTCATGTGATTGCAGGACGGAGCAGGCCTGACTCTGTTAGAATTGCAGAAATTCCTCCGAATGCCAGAGCTCTAGATGTTTTCTGCAGAAGATTCTTGAATTGTAATTTTGTTTAGCTTGGTTTTATTTGCTGGTTCGCTGATGTAACTCTTGTTTGTTACTGGATGCTCAGAGGAAGCGGCTACAATGTCTGCTTAGGGAGTTTCTTGGTTAGATGTTTATTTTTACGTCAACATCCTTTATTGTTGTGGGAAATTCTAAAATCCCCTCTTCACTATTTGTTTAATGTTTGTTTAAATCATAAATTTGATGTGTAGATATTTAAACTAAGATATATTCCCATGCAAAAGATTCTGATCTTACAAACTCCAGGTAATTATGTGTGTTATATTTCTAGTATTGCTTCTTAGTTTTGTGTAGGATTACTTGCCTAAACTTCCAAAATGTGCGTCCTTTGTTTAGGCCACTCTCTTAAGTCACTTTTTGTGGGTGTAATAACACGATTACTCAGCTGTTTTGACAGAGGCACGAGTCTAAAAATAACAATCACATTAAGTTGTACCTTTCTCCTCTTTGTCTTTGAAATTATTATGATGAAGACATTTGTAAACAGCAATCACTTTACATTGATTGCTTTTTTGTGGCTGATCACCGATCTTAGTAATAACAAAAATAATAACTTTATTTCTTTATATAGTGGTGAACAATTACAAGGAGATAAAAACAAAAAGGGATAAATAAATAGGGCTGTAGTGATACAATAATCTCACGGTACGATACACGATATTCTGCCCACGATACGATATATATCGCGATATTCGGCAAAACAATACAATTTGATACAATTTTGCGATTTTCTGGAATATTTTAGAGGGACAGAGTGATTTTGGTGACATTTTGTCACTGTTATAAAGTTGGACTGAATTATTTCAACTGAAAACTGATTAAAAGCACCAACTACACAATACCTGCTCTGGTTGGACACAGACTTAAAGCCGACAGCTGGACAAAATGAATCAAAGAAGTGGTGAGAAAACATATTTCTTTTAATTGAAACGGTACAAACTGTAGCTGACATGCATTAGTAAAGTAAATAAAGTGAACCAAGTTCCTGCTCTGAATAGTT
>CAEGAF010017315.1:0-36548 GCA_903067075.1 Micropoecilia bifurca
TATATATAGATAGATAGATAGATAGATAGATAGATAGATAGATAGATAGATAGACAATTACAGAAGTTATATGAATGATCCATACCACATTTGTGTTAGGGATTTTATGTTGTTTAAATATGTTGATTACGATGCTGTCTGTAAAAGTAACACAGGTACACCTTACCTGGAATAGCTCTAACAGATTTGTCACAATAATTTATGCACCATTTAACACATTTTATGTAGCCCTGACAGTAGGAGCAAAATAATGTATTAACAACTAAAAGGAACATATTGTTTAAAATTCTACTCGGTAACTGGGCAACACACTTCTACACTCTAATATCAGGTCCATAAATCTGATTTTTGACAGGATGCAATAATAGCAGCTGGCAATATTTGCAACTGCTACTTACTGGCTTTGTGGCAAAGTGAAAAAGTGAATAACCATAAATTATAAGTCCATCTTATCAGCATTAAAATGGTGTTTACCATGGTTTGACGCAGTTCCTTTCATCATAGTTTTTACAACAGCAGATTCATGGGAGTTAAGCTGTGACTCTTCATCCTCCTCACTGTGAAACACAAAGAGACAACACAATTTTTTAAAACCACATTCTATGTTTTGTGATCAAATTTAGATTTGATAATATCAAGAACAGGAAACTAAATACATTACAATGCTTCGTCATTAGAGACAAACTTTGTTCAAATGTCAGATGTTAAGAAGAAGAGAAAACAATGTTCCTATGATGGACTGCAGATACGAACAAAATCTGTTTTACTTCATTTGAAAGAATGAAAAAAAAATCTCCCTTTGCAGTTTAATAGACGGCAGACAACTGAACCGCTGACTGACGACACAAAGTTTTGTTCTAAGTTGATATGATGAACAAAAACTAGCTAAAGAAAAGGTCCAATAATCAGTTTGAGGACCACAAGGGTTCCAGTTCAGCTCTCAATACAAAATTAATAAAATAAGCAAAGATGTGGTAAATAACTGCAGGGTTTAAGATATTGCTTTACGAGTTCTATAATTAACAAATATTCAAATATTCCCTCATAAGATAAAGAAAAATATAGTCTCACCCTGATGAATTTATGCTTTAAAAGCCATCTGTATTGGATGGGTAATTCTCTTAGACCTACATGTGAGGAATTAGCTGTTTTCATCCACAGAAGGTGTTTCTCTGCCACTCTGTCTTTGTGGTTAATTAAATTATGTTCAGCTCTTAGTAAAGTGCTGGTCACACATTTTGGCAATAAATGTATTTTTTATTTTAGTAGCGTACACACAAAATGTTAAATAACAGCAAAATAAAACTTAGAATTTTTTCAAAAGAAAATCTAATTTTAAGAAATAATTTCAAACAATATATTAATCATAGCAATTATTGATTTCCCAAATACTTCTTTTCAAATATAACTGACTGAAGCGTTTTTTTTATTATTGTTGTTTTTTCTTTATTTATCTATTGTTGTATGTTCATTAGAGGCTCTGTAAACTTCATATATAAAACACACAGCGTCTGTTTCCATGGGGTATAAATATAACATGACACAAAAGCCCATTTGTTTTAGCTACTGGCTTTTAGGCTGGACAAGGCCCCACTTTTATCTTTCCACCATCCAGATTGTGCAGGATTGCAAAGGCATAATAAAACCTCCAAAGATCGCTGTAAAACTGCTGCTGCAAAGGGTGGCATCTTGGGTTCATCAAATCTTTATAAGAACCATTAGACTCTAGGTTCTTGAAGTACAGCCACAAAAAATGCCTTTTTCTCCAACCATCATAAATATAAAAATGTGGAATTATGAACATGTGGCAGTCCATGTGATTTTACTAGAAACAAAGAATTAAAATGTGGATGGGAAACAAATATCCACAGCTCATGATAGTAGATTATCTGTGATGTTGTTGCTTAGTTCGTCTTGGAAAAACACTAAATTGTAAGTTTTTGAATTGTCATATGTGCATAGACATCTGGTGGACTCTTCTGGTAAACTGTAAACAAGTCATCGCTGCATCTTCTTTCAATCTAGTCAGCTGCAATCTGTTTGCCACATTAAAAAGTAAACATTAAAAGCCTTGAGAATACATTCCTTTTGTGATCTCACAAATTATACCATCTCATATCTTTTGTTTGTCTTTTATGCACATTCCTCCATTTACTTTTGTTTGCAACGTAACATTTCATACATAGATAGCAGTTTAACTATTTCCACACAAGAGTGCCGTTTTATGACACGTTTTTTCTAGTTCTGTTTAGTTTAATCATTCTGTGAGCTCTCGCACTCTGCCAGTGAAATCATTTGACCAACAACAACAGACAAAGAGGAGGGCCTTATAGACTGAATATACTTTTACAACATGTGTCACGCAGAAGATGAGAAGAGTTCAAACACAAAGCAGGGTAACATATGCTTCTTCATTTATGTTATATGTAAGCCTTATATTACAAAACAATGTCTATTTCCCTTTGACACAATTTGAAATATGTGCATGTCTATCTACATGCGTATATTTTCGAATGCCAACACACTAGCTTGGGTGGGCTAACAGACTCTCTCCAGACACATTGCAGCCATAACACATAACTGTGGTCGGTGCCAACAGTTGGATCACCACAACTTTTCCCCTCGTGTCTGATTATTAGGGAACTCATGGCAGACAAATGTTATGGCAACTGCAGTCATAGTTACACTGAGTTGTGTCTGAATGTTTGTGTGAGTGAGACAGAAATAGTAAAGGAGAAAATACCAAGAGTGATGGAGTCAAAATAACCAATATTATACTAGTTGAATTAAGAGCAAAGTGGAACAAAGAAATAAACTGTTTCAAAGACACTTTGAAGTCCAAATCATGAATTTTTGGTTTTTGTGCATTGTGACCCAAACCTGGATAAAGCAGAAGATAAATGAAAGGACGGATAGATTTGAAACGCTCATCTTTGAAAGAGCAAGACCTTTATTTTGAAGGTCACACACCATAACTTTCTTTTTAATCACTGGTTCAAATCTACTTGGAATTTAGTGCTGCAATGATCTCACCTATGAGACATTGATAATTTATTTAGAAGCGCAGTTGTAAACTTTATTTTGGAGGTACAGATTCTTCTCCTGAAATCTGGTTTAGTTTAGTTAGGACTTTGGATGTACTCTTGCATAATTTAAAGATAATTTGTCAGTTATATTTTGAAATTTATCGTTAACGCATTTATTTAAAGCATAAAAAAATAGATTTTTTATTTGAGGCCTGCACAGTAGATCAGTTGATAGCTCTGTTGCCTTGCAGCAAGAATGTCCTAGGTTAAAATCCAGGCCAAAGATCTTTCTGCATGGAGTTTGATGTTCTTCCCATGCATGTATGTGTTCTGATTCCTCCCACAGTCCAAAAGTATGTTTGTTAGAATATTTCTTAGGTCTTAATGTGTGTGTGCGTGCGCATGTGTGTGTGCATGGCTCTAAATATTTCTTAGGTGTTAATGTGTGTGTGCATAGTTGTTTGTTTTGTATATCTTTGTTTCTCTGCGATGGACTGGCGATCTGTCCACCTTGTACCCTGCCACCCACAATGTGATATTCAGTTATGATACTACTTACAAACCAATATGCATTAGAATTGAATGTAAGTATAGACGAATTTAACCATCCTAAATGCAGGAGTTAAAGTTTATATTTAAAACAATGTCAAGCTTTGAGATGTAATCAAATACTTTTAATCTGAATCTAATCTTTGAACATGTGAGTAATCTGATCAAAATATGCTGTGGTGGGTAAATGAGTTACAGTGCAATGACATGAATTATGACAAATGCACCAAGATGACTCTTGTGTTAGCATTGATTTCCGCTAATCAGTCTATAGGCTGCACAATCCTAATCTAAGTAGTCAGACATTGGAAGGAGACAATCAGACGGCGCAACATCTCTCTCCATTTACATTATGAGCCCAATTATTTTATCTTCTATGTGTCTGGGAACAGAGGCCAAGAACACACCAAATTCTACTATATGCATCATATGCAGCTAATTTTCTTTTACTGCATGGAGCCAACAATTTTTTTCCTCTGTATTTTGATACATGAAAGAAACTTAAAATCACCACCAACAGCCACATTTTTAAGCTACAGTTAGCAGCATTTAATGTTCTGTAATATTGCCTTTGCAGATTTTCATTTAAACTTTGGTACAAGAAACAACAAAAATATCAACCAACCAAACTTACATCTGTTCTAAACTTACATCACAGCTCTATCTGAATGAAAATACAGTATTAATGGGCATCAACTCATCAAGTAAAATGTTCTTGTAGGGAAAAAAACCCTCATCCCCATCAAGCCATAATAACTACAATATTATTAAAGGATCTATTTATTCAGCCCTTCCTAACATTTTAACGACCTCCATTCCCATTAGTCACATTGAGTGGCTAATGACATGTGACAAATAGGACAGGAAATAAGATGTTCCTCAGTTCATCATTCATTAGAACTCATTACATGACAATGCATTAATATTCTCCTCCAATCAGGCAAATTACATCTGAAATTGAATGTTTTACATGGAAGGGATGTGTATTTCGGGTTTGATTGTATTCAATTAATGCTGACCATCTGGATTCACTGGGCCACATATGAATCCTGTCAGCAGCAAGGGATAATTAAAGAGGAAGTCGAGAAAAGCGAGCCGAACAGTTTTCTTGGCCATTGTCATTTTGTTTTGCGACCCACTGCGTTCAAAGCAGCATACAACAACTCCAATACTCCAAAAGCTGCCAAATTGTGACCTTTGTTGGAAATTGTAACGAGGGAAAACAGAGCAGATCTCATGTTATTTACATAATGTATAATAACATGTGCATCGTAGGTCTAACAAGAACTTGTTTCATGCATCTCATAAAAGTGTGGGTTTCATTCGAGCATTGGACAAATGTTTCATTAACACAGCTGACTGCTGTCCAGCAGATCTCCCTGCCACACAACAGATGGTCTATAGTTTAGCAGCGTGATATTCTCTGGATGAAACTCAGGCCTCACATGCCCACTATACTATCCATGTGTGGCAATTCACACTCAGACTATGACAAAGTCATCCATTTATTTATACAGACACCCATTCCAACAGACACATGCAGACCTTTTATTGCTTCATGGCCTGGGTGTCCAGTTGTTTCCACCGACTGATGACTGATCTCTCTGAGATGCTGCCAAGTTGTTTTACAGCGACCACAGAATGTTATAGTAGCAATGAACTGTCGCCACACAGACACATGTCCAGTGTCTTGTGCTGCTGGCTTGGTTTGAATAAACATGGTCTTTTCACTGTCATGGATGGCATGTTCAGTGCTATTATTTATGCTGTTGGATAAATATAGGCACTCAACTTAACAGCTTTCCGGATATGTATGAAAGTAGTTAAGGTATTTTATGTAGAGGAAAAAAAAATAGCTCAGCATTTAAACTTAATGAAGTGTCTTATAAAAACAAAGAGAAGCTAATAACCATAGGCTAGTACCATGGAAAATACCAACACTTTATTGGTCATTCAAAACTATGCATTTGCTATTTAACTTACTCTATTTTTAAAAAAAAAACAAGGAAGTTATCATGACAAGTTAACTGATTAATTAAATCAGTGAAAAAAGTATGAATAGATAAACAAATAAATAAATGAAACCAGACCACCATGCTCAGATTAATCCCGGGCTGGAAAAACACGTAACTGCAATATTATTGCAATTATCCCAGATATTTCCTTGATCTTCTCTTTGTTTTCTATCTTCACAATTTCCCAAACATTTTGTAAGGTTGGTCATGTATCCAAAATTAGCGTAAGATTTAGGCATCAGTGGCAGTGAAAGCCCTTCCATCTGGAACGATACACTATATGGATGTCTAGCTATATCTGAGTTTTCTCCAAAAATTTAATAACCTGAAAAAAATTGTCGGAAAACTCTCTTGCTACTGCAAAATCTTGCACATTGTTGGTGAGAGACTGATTTGATATTTTGCACTGCTCTTCATGAAACTGTTCTCATTTTCTTGCTACTTAATATGAATGCACCAAATATGTCAAACGTAGGCTTCAAAGAATAAATAAGTGAATTTCTTTTATGTTTCACATACCCAAAAACAATTTAATGAATATAAATTATAAATATAGAGGAAGGATATTTTTCTCATTTTAATGGAGAAATTTGGTGAAAAATTCTAGTGAGTTAGTTAGCTAGTTAGATTTTCATAATCCCGGTAATAATGTAAAAACAAAAGCAACAAAAAGGAGAAAAGCTTAAGTGACATAGGAATTGGCTTTTTTTTTTTTTTATCTCATAGGGATTTATAATGTATTAACTAATACAGTGAAGGAAAGAATAAGTTGCTGACAGGGAACACTCTGAAAAACTGAGTGAAAGCCACATTGACATTGCATTGAACTGGCACTAGGAGGGGGCAGAAGGCAGAGCTGGGTAAAATCACCATAGTGAATATTACTGTTTTTACAGCATGCAAAAAAAATCAACAGTATGACTTAGTCAGGTCTGAATTAAAAATATATATATATATCAAGACTTACAGAATGACTGTAGCTGAGAAAAATATTTTTATCAATGTAAAACGTTTATTATTTTGTAAATAATGTGTTTTTGTGTAGGACCCATGTCAGTGTAAAATAATTATCTTTATGTGTACCAATTTCTCACTGAGCATTAAAAAATATGGTTGTAAACTCAAACATTTTACCATGTATGCCTCCATCTAGTGGTGAACATAGAAAACTGCTGATTTGAGTTATAAAAAAAGAAGAAATGAAGGTGGAAAGTTATTTTATTATCAATATAATCCAGGCAAGAATTAGGCTTCACAACATCCTTTCTCAAATATATCTGCAATAAACAGATTACAGGCTGGTGAAGCACCTAGTCAAATGAAAATGACTTAATTATTATTAATCACCCAATAACTGATTTTGAGCTTGAAGAAAGAGCTACATTTGGAAAAACACTTTAACATGTTGTCAGATGAAAAACAGACCAAATGTTCTCAAAACAAGGGGCCCTTAAGATGCGACCCATTCAAAATATTCTGCAAGTTTATTGGTTGTATGTGTTATACTGCTGTCTTGGCTAGATCACTGGCTTTTCATTTCAACTTACTGAAATGAAGTTATTTTCCTTGTTAAAGTATACTTACACACAATATGATCTTTACCACTCATCCCTACTGTTTGACTTATTTAATGAAACAATTAAAAATGTCTTTGATGTTTTAGATTTTTCTGTGCTTCTACACAAATGAGAGTAAGCTACAAAATTACTTGCTAAAGAAGCCGGTGGTTTAGAGTGGTTTATCCAAATAAATGAATGGAAAGTTGAGTGGAAGAAAAACTGTGGTCGAAAAAGCAACAGTTACAATTGCAGCCTTGAGGGAACTGTGAAACCAAGCACTTTCCAGAGGTTTCTTGGATATTAACAGTGTTAGAAAAATTATGTTTGTTATCATTCTTACATTTGTAATAGTACTAGTTTTGCTATTTAGAAGTTTAGTGTTCAAATTAGTTGATGTGTTTCACAGATGGTGACTTAGATCTTCCTGGGATAGTCCTGAGCTGTAAAACATGTCTATATGTTCATTGAGTATCTGTGTCTAACCTCTGTCTGTTTGAATCCACATCCTACTCTGTCTGAATTTACATCCTACTGTGAAGATAGGATGTGGGGTTCACCCCCCCATTCCTGTTCACACATTATCTTGCCTGCTAATAAAAGCGACAAACAAACTGAAGGGGCCAGAACACATGGTGAGCGGCTTGGAGGAGCAGTTCACCGTGTCTTCTCCTTCTGCAGAAGTTTGGTTAAACACTCATATACGTTGTCTGTGGTTCTCTTTTTTATTGTAGGTTTGAGAAAATACCTAACAAACAGGACAAGGCTTAGAACTGGAACTTCCACACTGAGGCTTATCCAGGGCTAAAACGATTGCATTCCTTGTGCTAAGTCCGTACTGACCCCTGACCTTCACTTTGAAAATGTATGGAGGAAGAGGCAGATGCCAAGCACTGAACCCGACAATGCAGACAAACATAAGTCTTCTATCAAAGCCACCTGTGCTTTATTGACACCTCAAAAGGGCCACAAGACATGTACTTAGTACATAAAGTAAATAAATATACCCTTCTGAAGGCCATCCATTGTATTTTAAACTTATTTAATGCTCATATATAATCTTCTGAAACACTCAATTTTAGGTTTCAATTAGCTTTAAACCATAATCATCAAAATTAACAGAAATAAACACATCGAATGCCTCATTATGTGATAAATCTGGAATTGAATTACTGAAATAAAAGTATTTTTCAATTACCTTTCTGATTCACTGAGATGCGACTGCAGATGGTCCAAAAGGCTTGTGTTGATTAAGGCAGTGGGTGGCAGTAAAGTTACTGTTTTATGTAGATTTACGAAGGGTTATGTGCTGCTCATCCCTAAGAGTGAGCAAGGAGTCGACAGGGTGAAGAGGTGTGGTTCAAAGTTTATAATAAACTTTATTGCATAAATTCATTGTGAGCACTCAGCTTTATTTCGCACACCCATCAAACAAAAGGAAAAATAGACAATGAGTGTGCAAAGACTATAAATTTGTGCGATATGAATTGATAAGCTACTACAGGATTTTATTCTTCAGGATAAAACTACAGACGTTTTCCCTTGCAACTTTATTTTAGAATTGGTGACACATTTTATAACAGTCCAGCAACTGGACAGTTATAACGACTATGAAAAAAATAATCTCCTCAAAATTATTCTTATTTAATTAAACCAATCAAAGTCAGTGGTTTTGTGTTTATTTACATATTCTCAGGTGTACAGAAAACCATAATATAAATGCACTTTAGTCCCATAGACATTTCTGAACTATCAGGTGAAATCACAGAGCAAATTACTTGCATCGGAATTTTAATTCTGCTCTAATAGCAATATCACAAGTTGTACAGGTTAAATTTAGAAAATTAAGATTAAATCAGATATGTTGTTTTTATAGATCTTGAAAATATTTAATTTCTTTATAAAAGGCGGCATTCTCTGCAAGTACAGTAAGATTAAAGACAGAAGAACAGCTATATGAAATGGTTTTATTGTTCACTTGTCTTTAAAATGACTTACTTAAATCAGTCAGGAAAATGCAACGTGAAAACACCAAATTCCTTCAAGAGCCCATCACCAGTTGTCATTTGTTCAGATATGCTGTGTAATGCGCTGCTGTACTGTATATATATTTAATACAAGGATATTGTATCTTACTCTTCAAAGTGTCGTTCAATAAAACCTTCTATCAACGTTCAAAATAAATACTTTTACAAACTGAAACAAACTTTCTTTAATGTCTTTCATTTCTTTGGCAGAACTGCAGGACCATGGATAGTTAAAGCAGGTTCAAAGACACAGATAAAGCAAGAAGTGGAAAAAGGAAGTGAAAATTCACAGTAAAACAGAAGCAGAACCATTTCACTAAAATGATAAATTTTTCTAACAGAGATTTGTTTACCTTTTTTGATCAAATGGGTTAAACAAGCTAAAGTTATGTTCTGGGCTAAGTATGATGATGGATCAAACATTAAAGATGTATCTGATCTGAGTCTGTCATAAAAAAGATATTTAGTGCTTAAAGAAAGAAGCTTCAAGACAAAAAAGGCATTTTTAATAAAAGCTGTGAACACAATGTTTCTTATACTGCAATGTATATTAACAAACGTGTTTTAGTTGGATCTAACCATGAGGAAATAAAGGTTCTTTTGTCTATTTTTCTGCCTTACCGTGTCAGGATGGGGTACTTTATTCCGGTCATGATGCCACCATCTTGTTTTTCATTTGTTCCATTGTTTTCCTATGCTTTCCTTGGGTCATTATATGGCCTAATTTGGACAGTGACCAGGTTGTATACATACAGTATCAAATGCACATGAAACTCATTTTGGAGCATTATTCAACTGAAGCTTACAAGTGGTACGGAGTAGAATGATGAGGTATTAGGAAAGTTCATCTGCTTTGAAAACTGATTGAAAACAGAAAACCCATAGAGATGCAAAACCATGAGAGATAAACTTTCACATGTCCAGCTCTCATTCCAGTATTATTTTCTTTTACTTCCTTAGTATCACTAGACTTTTTTTCCAATCTTAGTAATCTTCCTCACATAGACACGTAACACCCCAGAGTTGTACAAATACAGCAGCATACAACCACTAACACCCACAGATCCACACACACACACACACACACACACACACACACACACACACACACACACACACACACACACACACACACACACACACCGATACACACACATAGTCTACTGGACATTCAGGGTGCGAGCGGACACTCCATGGTGCCAGTTTCTCAGCTCGTTGTACTTGGGTCCAACCACAAGTCGAGTGGTATTCTTGTTCACTCTGCCACCCAGAAAACAGCAGGAAAAGAGAGGAAAAAATAAGGAGAGAGAAGAGCAACAGAAGAAAAATAAAAAAATAACTTGAATAAATGGCAATAATCATTCTCAACAAAATTGCAAGGAAATGGATTAAGGCCCATGCCAGAAATAAAGCACAATGGAAGCTGATGATGGTCAAAAAGCATTCAGATGGAAAATCTCCACTTTCATTATTGGAATAAAAAAGGCCCAAACACAAATAACAACAAATGCATTACGATTGATGCCACACAACAGCACAGACAAATGGAAGCAACAGATTAAGTAATTTGTCACAGCAAACCAACAAGAGCATGGAAGGTCAAGAGGTCACGGCACACAACAACACAACTGTGGCAGAGTCATGATTCTCAACCACACAATCACGAGTTACATAACATGCAGCACTGCAAGGCTGTCGGATTCACATTTCAACAATACTGATATGCACATTATGCGCCTCAGCCATCCCTTTAAGTAAAATATGTAAAATCAATATTGAGCAACATGAAATAAATTATTGGAAATCTTCACAGCATGAAGATTTGGCTTTTGTCTAACATCTCAGGCTGATTCCACATATTGTATCACAAACAGTTGGTATAAGTCTTTTGGTTCACTTCATATATGGAGATTTTATGTTAAACATTCAAATAAGCAAGTTGAATGACAACAAAGCAACCACAGAAAACAACTACATTTAAACTATTTTTTTAGATGCACTTACATTGTCTTCTTTGATGCATCAGCTTCTTCATGTTGAACTGGAAGGAAAATTATTTAAATCAAATAAATATCCTCCAAAATGCACTGTAAAGGTGATTAATTTTGTTACATTCAGATATGTGTAGTAATAGTTTATTCAACAAAAAAATGCACAAAACGGTTAGTTTCCATTTCTGTCGTACCGTTCTCCGTGCCTGTGATCTGAGCCAGAATCCTGAAAGATCGGGACTGGGTGGTGCCTGTGCGTGGACGCCAGTCCTCTGTGTCCTCCATTATGCGCTTTCTACTGGCATCAGCGTGAGAAGGCACATGGTAAAAATGGATGTCTGTGTCCACAACATGTTTCCTGGGAATACTGAGAAAAGACAGACGAATGAGGGAGCGATCACATCAGAAAGTACTTTTTAAAGCTAATTAATCTTTCCATTCTTCTGGCGTTTATGGTGGTGGTTACGCCACATTTTAGCAGTACATATTGAGTTTCATGGGATGAAATAAGTTTGTTAGATGACTAGATGAGATGGAACTGCTTCACACAGCTAATTAGGATGTGAAAAGGGCCATGCCACACTTTGTTAAATGGACTTGGTGTACTTTTTAAACCAGCATGATACCTTAGAGGCAGACGCAGAGGTTTTCTTGGGAATCAAGGAGAAGAACAAAGCAATATAGAGTCCAAATAAAGGAAAGGGACTATAAAACAGCAACCTTTCATATCTTTTATAGTGGAAAAAAAGCTGAATTGTGTTAAGACTTACTTTAAAGTATTTTGAGGTCCACTAATGGAGCACCAAAGAAAAAGGACAAATCAAAAGAAAGTCATTAACTTCTGGGCAAGTATTTCATGGAAATGTGTTAATATAAAACATGGAGAAGAAGAAAATGACCAGGTGGAATACAAATAGCAATATGAGCAAAACACAACAGCAGAACATTATGTTCTCTAAACCTGCAATATTTAAGTTTTATTTTCAACCACATGGTGGTGCTTTTAAACAGCGTATAACTGTATGCATAGAAGTTCAGTCACCTTTAATCAAACGTTATAAAGACATGCTGTTTTTCTCTTTTGGTGTTGCAAAGCAAACTGAAAATATAACAGTGTTCAGTTTGTTTGCATGTGTGCATGTACAGTAAGGATAAAGTATTGCTTGGCAGCAAGCTGCTGAAATGTCTGTCAGAGTCAGTAAATCAACTCTCAGGAGAAACCAACACATTGATACACACTGAGTGTGTCTCAATCAATCATCTATAAATACATCTTTTCTTACTATCTTTCCCAGCACACTCAATAGTCTGATTCATGAGTGTCAATAAAACACATTCTGTTTATAGGAATAGTGATGTGGATACTGAAATGTATTACTACTGGAAGGTTGGTAATTATGCTACCTGCTAAAGATTCACACTGTATTTGATCAAGTGCAGAATCTGCAGTAAGTAGCCCTGAATATTTAATTGAACACACATCCATTGTGATAAAGAATTATTTATGTGCAAAACTGTTGGCTAAAATATGTTGTAATTGAAAACTCTGCACTCCTGTGAAATAAAATGTTTGTTTGTGATTCAGTTTTGTGCCATTTTTTTTTATTCGCTTATAATTACAAGTGCAAAAATGCAATTTAGTGTCAGATAATTTTTTTTCCCAGAAACTGATTGAATGGTGACCATTTCAACTGGCTAATTAAACAATAGCTTGTTTCAAGAAAACACCAGCTAAACAGCTTATCTATCTTTGAAGACATTTGTGTTATTTTTTTAGATGCATGTGAGAAATTCAGAACAAATCTTTAACAGACCGTAAAGTAGAGAATGTCTTACTGCTACTACCAAATGTTAAACCCTCCCGACCAGTATGATCTAATTTCTGATGTATATGCATCAAGAAGTATTAGCCGTTTTTAAGAAGAATAAAACTAGCTAAATAAGAATAAAACTTTTATGTCAATGCTGGTCTGAAAAATTTCGAAGTCGGGCTCCACTGAGAAACTGGAAATATAAATAGGACTTTGGGGGATTTGAATTTCCCTTTATTTTGTAACAAATTATAGAAAAACTAATAACCTATTAGTTTCTGTCTAGATCTTTGGACACAATATTAATTGCACTACACTGAATATATCATTAATCTGTAGCTGACACTAGGTTATTATCTACCACAAAAAAGGTGGTAGATAATAACCACCTTTTTTGTTGTTGGCAAAGATTTCAGAAATACAAAACATTTGTGATCTGAATTAGTCACTATTTAGTTTAGACTCAGTGAAAAGGATTTGTTGTTCACAAACTGCCCAAAACCTGAATCACAAATACAAACCCTACAAATAATGATGAGACGAAGAAAAAGACATCAGTAAGTCAAATAAGTGGGAATAGACAGTGAGATTTAAGAGTATCATCTAAAAAAACACCAGAGCAAACACTCAACATGCTTCAGACACTAACTTTGTGACTGGACGAGATGTGTTCTGGAAAGCAGAAAAATAAAGGATGAAATAAAGAGAAGGCAGAGAGCATATATTATATACTTGCGAACAGGTTTATCGACATAGAAATTGAAAAGTTTTGCTCATGACTCCCTTCTGAAACAAATCACACAACATGCACACAAGCAGGCAGAGGAAAGCATGCTACACCTAAACACCAGCTTGTTTACATAATTCCAGCAACAAAATAAAAAAGGTGTAATCTGCAAACAAGATAGAGTGAAGTCCCTGTGATTAAACAGGCATAGTATGGAAAATTATCTAATTATTTCATGGATAATGTTTGAAATATGAAGGCTCATACTGACCATTTTGAGAATTCATTTTGTCAAAACATATTAAACACATAAACTGGTAAACTGGGTTGCAGGATCTCTCTCTCTCTCGCTCTCTGTCTGTATGGGTATTTGGTGTGGGCTTGTTCACAGTACTTTGTGCAAATAATTTGTGTTTTCAGACTGTCAGAAAAAGGGAAACCACTAACAATTTTCAAAAGTGCCTAGAAAACACAGAAATCTTACAGCAAAGTGTGGTAATCCTAAAACTTAATGGGAAAGTAAAAATGATCAAATGATTCTTAATTGTATCCTAGAAATCTAAAATGTGCTTGTCACTGTCCCATCAGAGCAATTAAAACAAACCAAACATGCCTAAATGGCAGATGAGGGTAAATGAAGAGTGATGGGAGATGGTGTTGCTGTATTTGAGGTCTCTGACGTGTCAAGCTGAATGCTGAGGTTGCGTCCTTCTCCTCTTAATTATTTAAACAGCAGCTTAAAGCATGCTCAACAAAAAGGTGGCAGGATGTAGAGCCATTTCTCACTATGCCCCTCAAAATCACATTGTCAAAATTAAAGTTTTATTTATATGCCTAAAGGTTAATATTTTAGCTTGAAGTCATTCAGAGGCAAAGTGGAGAAATCATGTGATACAGTCAGGGAAGAAAGTAAGTGGCAGGTTCTAAGACTCTCAAGGAGAAAAAAAAACAGGATACCAATAATGGATTAATTAATCTGATTAGTCTGCCACTCACCCATTAAACTGTGGTAAGGCTCCTCCCTGACTCTCCAACAGGCCCCGCCTTTGCCCCATGGCCACCTCACACGCATTTTCAGTTGAGTAGAGGTTGATTGGTGTGTTATACACTGATGGCTGAGGCGCAACCAGGACAGGGGGGGAGGAGGAAGAGGATGCAGAGGACGGGTAAGAGATCAAAGGAGGAGAAGGGAGAACTGGAGGAAGAGGAGGAGGGGCAGGACCAATGTGGGATGAAGCAGGAGTGAAGGCAGAGGAGGGGGAAGGGATGAAGGTGGTGAAAGGTGACTGTGAAGGAGAGTATACACCCTCAGAGCTGCAGCCCCCATAAGGTCTGGGGGTCTTGTTGTGAGGGGCAGAGCACTGAGACTGGAGATGTTGTGAAACAGAGGGATGGTTGATGGCTACTGGTTTTATGAGGTCTGTTCGGTTGTCCTATCAGTACGACAAAAGAACATGCAAATACACACAAAAATGAATTAAATCAAAGCATAAAACACGGATGCCTCCCATATGCATTAGTATCCAATAAAAACAAATGAATGATGTACTTTTTTAAAATAATCGAGTAGTTTCTACAGGCTTTGTAGTCAGCCAGGGTTCTAGGAAAGCATCAGTGTTTTATCAAACAGTTCAATATAAATAAGTGAGGACATGCAACAAAAATTATGTACGGCATTGTTTCAGAAGGGTGTGATGCTCTTGAAAACGAGTTCAAGGCACTGTGTTCAGCAGCTTTTCATAGGATAATTATTCTAATCAGTTTTCACCTAAATAACATCTATGTAAATACCACAATATGTCTTTTCACATGTATAACTTTTTAAAGAATCGTCATATTTGGCCACTGTATTTTTGCAGAAAAGGTTTGGACTTATTTCATGAAAACAATTTTACAATACCTTTGGTGCCACTGGAGGGGGCTTAGAAACACTGGACCTGTAAAGGAGTGAAAAGAAGAAGAAAAAAGGATGAAATTATGATCATTGTCCACCACATTATTTTTCATATCAAAATATGCCTTAAAAGGTTTTTCTGTTTGGGTAAAATTACAAAAGCACTTCCAGAGTATTTACTAATATTGATGGAAACTAGATTGCCAAAGTTCCAGACGTTATTGAGGGTTTAAAAAAAAAAAGAAGAAAAAAAAGGCAGTCACAGTAAATTACAACTGAACCTGAGCTGTGAGCATTAAAACCAATGCGAAAAAAATTCTGTCATCGGCTCTGAAAGAATCCAAATGGTTCTGGCTGCGTCTGCATGTCAAAGAGTGAAACATGAGTTGCATGAGTGGAGAAATGTGGCATTGCTCAAAGTTTTTTGAAAACAGCTGTTTTCATTCAACAAAGGTCTGTATCAGTCTGATACTCTTTATGTTCATACCGTAAATGCCTGTTTGTCGTAAAAAAATCTTTTTTTTTTAGGAACATTCTTACCCTCATATTCTTCATTTACTTACAAATCACAAAATGATTTAGTGCGCTATCCTAACATTTAAATCATATGTCATCTGTTGAAATGAACCTTTGTTTAAACATACCATATGCTATAATTTGCTGAAACAGACAACAGCAGTCAGGACTAGATTCAAACAAACATCAGTGGTAATGTGTGTACATTTGCAAAATAAATATGGCTTATGAATAACTTTTCACAACTTGCAATAAAGAGGAACATTTGTTTCCATAAATTCAAAGGCTAAGTAAACCAAACTGAAACTGAAGACACACAAACGTCAGCTGTCTTACATTTCTGTCAGAGCAAAACCCTCTGGACTCTTTCTCAGGGAGCTCCGTGTCCTTCAGCTCTGTAAACGAACCAGCACTCTGCCTGTGCTTAAGACGACATTAGTCCGCAGATACAGATACTTGTTTGGCCTTTTCTGTTCGACTCCTGTTTCCCACTGGTTTGCCAACGATGCACTGATACTGTGACCATGTTTCTGAAATGGTGTTTTTAAGGAGGTACACTTATGGGAAAATTGTGTGTGATGCAAGTTTCATTAACGTCACTATTTGCAGCAAAAGCTCCTTTTTTTAACAGTAAAAAGTAATACTTAAAAACTGCTGATGAAGGAACATGGATTTCAACTGGACTATATAATTCACATATTTTAAGAGACATTTGTTATTGTGATTTACTTTCCAAATATAGTCATATCCCTTAATCTTTTTTTTCCATTAAAAGAATCAATTTAGACTGAAATTTACAGATTAACTTTTTGACCCATTTTTGTCTGAAAATGAATCAGATTCAGTCAAATGTGATGCTTTTAGCATCCATGAACATACACAATAAATCTATCCATGGATTCTCAATTGGCTTTAGGTCTGGACTCTGAATGGAATATGTCAACTCAAAAAACATTTTTTGATCTAAACTGTCACATTACAGCTCTGGTTATAGGGTTTGCTTGACTCTTTGCCACCTCTAACAGGTTTTCAATTTTGGGATGGCAGCCTAAAAGGCACCAAACAAATAGGCACACAACTTTTCATTGAAAACCATGTGTCCCTTTCTTCCCACCTAACATGAATGCACCATTTTATTTAGCTCTATCAAATAAAATCCTAATTAAACACACTGAAGTTTGTGGTTGAGAAAACGTTAAGTAAATGGGGTGAGAAAACATCACTTTGACAATGTCTCAGTGTATGCCATAAAGGCTCGGCCAAAAGCAGAATAATGCGAAGCTTAAAATACATTGCTGACTGACAGAGCGCACCCTATATTTCATATGGCCTCACTAAGACTGCGTCACCTTTATCCTTGCAAGTTTCCATGGACACACGATTCTGTAAATAGTCTACCTAGTACTCAGTTTATCTGTGGACAGCCTTCACTTGCACAAGTTGTGGGATGAAAATATATCTGGCACATGAGGTATGAAGGGGAACACTGGGGTATCAAGTAGGGATTAT
Source organism: Micropoecilia bifurca (assembly GCA_903067075.1). Lineage (NCBI taxonomy): Eukaryota > Metazoa > Chordata > Actinopteri > Cyprinodontiformes > Poeciliidae > Micropoecilia > Micropoecilia bifurca. The sequence continues at coordinate 17,622 of CAEGAF010017315.1, forward strand.
AAATATGACTCTGTCACCCCAGTGAGCTGCTACCTCAATTACAAAGCATCTATAACAGGAAAACAGCAGCATGGAAATATGTTGCCGTCATACACCAGAGTGGAAGAGGTATTCAAGTCAGAGTCTAATGTTATCACAAAGGCTTTTCCTTGCTTTTGAGAATTTGTATCAAATGTATATTTTTTTCACGTAAAAAACTCCGTTTTCCACAGTGATATTCACATGACCTTCGGTGTCAATTTAAGTATTGAGTTTCATACTTATTTTCTGATTAGAGGCGACACTACACAAAAGCAAATTGAGTTTGAAATTGTACTACATCAGAAACTTTTCCCAAGAAATCTGTCCTTTGGAGAGCATTGGGATGTTTTTAAATAATTAATCCTGACCTGCCAGTTTTAATTCTGACAACTTCAAGGTTTTTCTCCTCCTTTATTTCTAGAGAAAAAGATACAAGCAACCATCTTACTTCAATGCTGTTTGAGAAGCTCAAATGTTTAAGAAAATGAAATTTATTTAGGTTTTTATCAGATTGTTTACGTTTTTTGTTATATTTGTTGAAGACATTGTTACAGACGTTGTTATTGCCTGTGCCTTGACATACCGCCAGCTTTTTAAATGAACGAGTTTATAAAAAGGTTCAGGATGTCCGGACCCTTTGAACGGAGAGCTGTTTCAAATACCGTCTCACTGTTAGGTGAGGCAAAAATTTGCATGGTGAGAATGTGCATGTGCAAAGGCTGAGGGCATTAGAATCAGCTGTGAAACAAACATCATGGTTGAATAAAAATGATACTAAATTATTATTTTTTAAGTAATAGGAATAATTTTGGGCTTGACTGCAACTTATGTACAAAGTTGAGCACAAACATAAAAAATATCAAGGAGTTAAATAGCACATTGGATAAAAAAATGCATTTTAAATGTTGTGAATGATCTCTCAAAAGGAGCAACTCACTATTTCTGCAAATGACCCAATCAGGTATCCAAATAACTTATAACAAGGAAACAAACATTTTTTATGCTGTACATGTTCATACAAAGTTCTTCCTGTTCATTAAACGTTTTTTTCTTTGTTTTTTTTAGAAAGCTAAGCACAGGAAATAGTAGGCTACGATAAATTAAACCTTTAAAGAATCGTCCTGCTGTTTATTTGACAGATTCGTTCCTGGGAGTGACTGTACAAAAGCCGGTCAATGTGCCTTCACACAAAAGCACACATGCAGTGAGGTGTTGTGCTGGGTGTGGTGACAGTGAATTCAGCCGTGAGAGGGTAGCCCAGGAAATTTTACTGGATGAGTGCAATAACACAGACTACAAGGAACAGTTTATTCCCTCCATAGCATCTGGCCTGGAAATACGTTTAATGAATGCAAACTCACGCAAAGACACGCAGTATGTCTAACCAGGTTTGTTTTCTGCTTTAAAACCGTTTGACCATTCCTTTTTCTTCCTCCTGTTCAGTAATATTTTGTATCTGGATCATTTTCCATTTTAGAAGTTGTCTTCATATTTTTATCTGGTTTAGGTCCAATATTTTATTTTATTTTTTTTAATTTTCTTGATTTTAAATCTTCAATAACAACCCATAATGCAATGTATCATGTATTGGACTGCCGTTACTAAAGAATGAAATAGAACAATCTTTAGTGATGACATATTACTAATTATTGGCATATGAAGTTCAATTGGTGAATTTATACATACTGTAAGTTTTAAATGGAAAAAAACCCAAACTTTAGCACACTAAGGCAATTAAATATAAACAATGGCAATATGTTTTATATTAAGACTGACTTTTATGTGTCAAATGGGTTTTTAAGTTAACCCTCAAGCTCATCAAAAATGGTTTTCAGATCTCATACTAATCGATTATTGGTAAAAGGTTTTGGTGGTTTTTCAAGCTCAATTTGTCAGAGTACAAGTGGGTTTTTGTGATGTTGTGCACATTTCTTATCTGTCTACCTTCCTCTATTATCTTGGCAGAAGCCATTGCAGGCGTCTCACTGAGAGTGACATCACATGGACGTCTAACCTGACACTGACCAGACAAAGGAAAAAGTCTATGTTTAAACTGCACCAGCTTCCCTCCAATAACATTACTCATTTAAATAGGCGTGAGGAAAAGTGGCGGTTCAGTATTGAACTATCACAGCCACAGTTTCTAAATTTAAAGGATCATCAAACCCGTTTTTTTTATCTTTATCAGTTGTTAGGGTGTAAGACTACATAGAATTCACAAGATGAAAAGATAGATGATGGAGAGTTCAGGAATGTTTAGTAATATTTTAGGGAAAACCAAAAATCCAGTTTTTTGTTTTCGCAAAAAGCATGAAGGTTTCATATATTCACTGGCCATTTTATCACTTAACCCTTTTTAGGAATGGGTTGAAAACCACCTTATCACTAGAACTGCCCTAAGTAACTGAAGCATGTAAATTTAACAAGGTGATAGTAATATTACTTTAATAGTTTTGCTCTTCCTTGACATTATAGCATCAAACAGTTGCATCAGATTTGTCTGCTGCACATCATAGTGTGACTCTCCCAAAGGTGCTCTAATCTACTGAGATCTGGTGACTGTGCAGCCCATTAGAGAACAGTGAACTCATTGTGCTGTTCAAGGAAACCAGTTTGAGATTACATCAACTTTTGTTTTAATTGTGGTTTCAACTTCAGAATCTTAGATGACCGTAGTGGGTCAAATTTTTCTTAAAATGGACTAAACTATTTTTTGATTTTCATCATATCTAGTTTAGCATGAGGATTTCATGTGAGAAAAATAACCTTTCTTATGAGACACTTTGAATGCAGCACTGGATTTAAACATTTGACTCAGGGATGGTTTTGTAACTAAGTTATTCAGTCATTGACTTGATTTAACTGATTTAATTTAACACTGTCATTGTCCACATGGTACATTATTTGATAAATGACACACATATGTAGCCTACATGCCCTGACCTGATCTGTTGTTTACATATGTCGACACACGTCTGATGTACCTCAGTTGTAGGTAAACCACTGACGTTACAACATGGCTTGTTAGAATTTATAGATTAATTACATGAAGTTAATGAGGTGACAGAAAATGCCACAACTTTGCTTTGTACGGTAACATAGCAACAAATTGGCACATTTCACTGTCTAACAAAAACACTCAGCAGTGAACTGGTACCCAGGGGAGTCTTAAACACAAATCATGACAGGAAGCAGACACATTAAGCTAAAACCTGCCAAAGGCAGGAGAAAGAAGGTAATGTTTCCAGCAGCTTGCTAGTCAACACTACAACACAAAACCCCAACACAGCAAGAGTCAGGAGAAGGGTGGAAAGGGAGCTAACAACATTTCAGCTGGAAAAAGCAATATGTATGTGAATGAAAGTGCAAACTTAGAGGTGTAAAATAGACTAAACTTCTGCTTAGGCCCAGTTCACTGGGTTTCTGCTGTGGATGTCAAAAATCAGTTAAACTGTAAATGTAGACAAAATGGGTGTTTTTGCTATACACACTACTGTGCAGGGTTTTAGGCTTCTATTGCTATAATTAATCCTTGATCTAACCTCTTTTAAGAAATCCACATCTTTTCAGCTCTGTGAGATTTAAAGTATAACCGAATACACTAATGAATCCATTTCTGGCCATTCAGGCAGTCAGTCTAAACAAGAAATGTCTGCGCTCTGCATTAAAGCAACCAGAATGCTGCCTGACAAGCACGATGAATGTCTCAGTAAAAAAATATCCACTTTAAGGAGCAGAGAGATTTTTTGAATGCGCGATCGTCTAAGTCAAACTGTCAGCCATACTTAACATGTCTCCTAAATTACATTGCTTGAATTACACAAAACAGATAACACCTTAAATTTAAGGTTACAGATGAAGGATTGTTACCAGAAATTTGGATTCTGCACAGAACAAGCACTCTTTGCATCTTTGGCAAATCAAGTACATAATGAGATGGCACGAGAAAAACATAAGAGTTCAGGGGGCCAAATCAAATCATCCACATATTTTGAAATGCAAGTAAGCCAAACAAATGAATAATAAGATGTCCAAAGCCTGTTTATCATGAATTTAAAAGGAAGAAACATGTTATTTACTGCTGTACCTTTTCTCCTATGTCTGGGAACTTGCTGTAATTTTTATACAGCAAAACCAGAAATTACAAAATGCATAAATCAAAGTAAAAAAGACAGGCGAAATGGACTGGACTCCAGCTAGGGTTACTTCTCGGTACAAAGATGGTGTACATCAAGATCAGCCACAGCTGGGAAAGAAGTGTGTCCGATAGCAAGCATCTGGTCTGAGGTCTGCGGACGAAGGTAGATATCAATAAGAAATAGCAACTCTTAGACATGCACCCACATGCAAAATCTTGTGACATTATTTCTACCATGAATATTTAGGAGTCATAACAGTATTGCTTTTGATTCCGAATCATTCGCTGTCTGACACATTCCCTGCTTCGTTGTTTTGTCTGCATTTGACTCGAACACATTTGAAATGTTCTCTGATGCTTCCAGGCTTTACATATCAGTGAAATTGCGAGTTCTGAGATGATTTAAAATAAAACAATTATACAGTTTTGGGGAAAATTATAGTTCACATTACAGTAATGATGCTGGTTACTGCTCTCTGCCAGAATGCTGTCCAAACTATTGCATTTCAAATTGGAGCTTTTGGCAAAAATGTGTTTGTTAATTACATGTAGACCTAAAAGCACTTTTACAAGACTGGGTAGGGTATTAGTAAACAATTTTTCTTTCGACTCCCTCCTACTGACTAATTTGAATGTAAATCTTTAGTCTGAATTTAAAGTCAAAGTCAAGTCTTTGCCATCACTACTTTTGCCTTATGTGGCTATTTTGTAATAATTCAAAAACATTCCTAACATCCTCACTTTTCGGTAAGTTTTTCAGTAAGTCCTGCACAGTTTGAGTAGATAACTGAAATTCCTGCAGTTAAACATTAGGCCCATGAGAGAAGATGGCAAATCATGTCTGGGAAAACAATTGTGCACTGTGTCTCAAGATGTTTTAATGGAAAATTATTATAGAGTCATTATGTTGATTTGAAACAAGTCTGCAGAAAATACAATGCATGGTTTCAAAATGTGCTTTCCTCCTAAACTCACTTAATGAGCATACTCTTCATTTATAATAAGAAATACAGTGTCTGATCTTTCTTTTAAGACAGAGCAGATGACTAGAAACTGCTGGGGATCATTCAACAATCCTGGCAAGGAAGAAGATGGGTGTTTTTGGCTGAGTGTAAGATGTATTTGGCAAAGAGAGGAAAGAAATAAAAATAATTCAAAGATATATTAACACAATGTTCTTGGCTTCATAATACCTATGACTACCTTCTCTGACTATAGTGTTACTGGGATTTGTATTTTATTTGGCAAGATGTGACTGACTTGAAAAGGATATGCAGAAACAGGTGTATAAAGCTGCGCTTTCTGTTCTCCTGGCATTAAGATATCAGCGGTGGATTCAGTGGGTCCCGACAAAGATGACAGGAACCGTTTTAGATGGTCTTTGGCAACTTCCAAACACCGGTGAGAGACAGAGACAGGTGGGCCCAGTGTAACGCTCTTGGCATTGGAGCATCTTTGGCAACTATCACAACCAAATAACTGACAATGGCAGCTGCACAGAGGGGACCTGTAAGTACAAAAGATTTGCAAAGAGCTGCAGATTTTAGCAGCTTTAGATGTTATACAACTTAACAGCGAGTGGAACATAAATAAGCTTCTTAACGGTATTTTTACAGGGATTAACGTGTCTTTTTTACTCTTCAAACAGCAATACTGTCAATGTCAACATGTCCACATTAACAACATAGTATGTATAAATAAAGTCATACTATACTCAGTTATTTTTTTCAATAATGTTTGCCAACAGGTGCAATATAAATGAAACTGTGTAAATATTTCTTTTTCTGAGGCTTCTTCCAATCTGCTGCTCGGTTCTTGCAGCTCATTTTGAAGTAAGCAAAGTGGGTCCAGTTTCAATGGGGGTTTAAAAATAGGTTATGTGTCATTTTATTAAAGTATCAGTGTTACCTACAACCAGGTAACCAAATTGCTCCTTCCATAAATCAAACAGCCAGTTATGTAACTTATGCTTTCTCATGTTTCTTATGAGAAACTATTCTAGATTAACAGAAAGTCTCTATTAAAAAAAATCTGACAATGGTACTGAGACTGATGTAAATATCTCTAGTGGCAAACTGAGTCTGCCTTTGGGAATCAAATTTTGACCAACATGTTGGTCTTTACTTCAAACTGATGCTCCTCAACCAGTGAGTGTAATGCCTACACTGTTTTGTCTTGTTCTGTTTTCTGTATTTAGGCTTTGCAGTACTGTTATTCATCATTATATAATGCACAAGCCAGAAACATAAACTCCAACATAAACAAACTGAAATCATATACCTCAACTTTGTAAACCTCCCTCGCCACACCCCTCGTCTGTCGTTACTTCCACTTCAGAACTTAAAATAACTCTGCAGCTGCTTGGGTTTGAGCAGTTTTGCAGTCAGTACCAAATGTTCAGTTTCTCTATTGCCCTTTTCTATGACTGGTAAGTATTTGTAAAACAGAATTTAAGAAGCTGAGATGAGCCTGACTGCAGATGACACTTCCTGTGAAACACTTCCATACATTTAAGCAAGATAGCTATTTCATGCTTTTGTTATTTTCGAGATGATGAATTTATTTATTTTTTCTTGGTACCAGTGAGGAACCAGCTGCCATAGGATATGTTAATACATTCCTGACTTTAGGACACTTTGTAGCTCCTTTCAACCAGATATAATCTACTTATATTTCAAAGCTATGAAATGAAGTTATGAAAGTCAGACAAACATTATTTATCTGGAAGCGACTGCTCAGAGTTGCTTTGCTTTAAACAGGCATCATGAGCATTCATATTTCATAACTATGGACTTCCACAAATGAGAATCAGAGCCATAATCAATTGTGCCATAACATATACTGTTCAGAAATACAAATACAATAAAATAAAATTATACAGGAAAGTCAATAATTTGGATTATCACAAGAATGATCTGATTCATATTGGAGGTACATTGAAAATAAATGTATTGCTTTCATCCCGGATGAAGATCGGGATGAAATGATAAAGCTTGGTAACAAAATGTGAGAGTGAATTGGCAATCAGCATAACTTGATTGCGGTAATTGAAAACCCCTTTCACAAAATGGGATTGAAAGAGCATATCATTATCCCATCTTCTGGTCATACCCCAGAGTCAGCTGTGTTGCAAAGGTATGAGCAAATTTTATCACAGCTGCCCTGGGGCATTTCAAACTCTGACCTCCTAAGCCACCGTTGCCCCAAATACCATTACAATTTTGGAAAGAATGGCAGAGATACTTCCAGACTTAGTTTTTATATGTAGAGTTAACGTCGGAGCCAAATACACCTCCTGCCTTGTTGTACTGCAGACCTAACTTCAAGAAACTCACAGCTGTTTGGGATATTTCCACTTCTACTGATTGATGAAGGGACAGGGGCAGATCAGGGACAGTTCATCTGGTTAGGTTTTGAATGAACATGTGTGCATGTAAACTTAGACTTCACAACTTCGAACCTAATGCTAATGAAAAGGTTTGCAAAAAACAGCAATTACACTTTGTGGTTCCTTTGCAATAGCCACAGCACTCCAAAATTACAAAAGAGAAATGGACCCAGAAGAGTAAAACAAAAGCTTGCTTTCACCCTTTTGTGTAGTTTCCTGTTCAATAATCATACATATATCAATGAGACTAATCTTACTCCCTGCTATAGTTCTCTATCATACAATCTTGGTATTCACTTGGTTTGTACAAGCTATCACCCTGAACCTAATGGCTGTGCCATTGCTATCAAACAAGAATCAAAACACCTACACAGAGAGACCTGTTAAACAGTCAGGCTTCAGAAAGACTTCACCACAGGGAATAAAGCATTCAGCCAGGCACTAATGGCTGAAACACATTACAGCAAAAATACAAAGGTGGTTTTGTTGCGGTATAGAATAATTGGAAGAAGTGAACAGTTTAATGCTTTGGTGTACATCTAAATGGAATAATTGTAACAGTAATGAGAGCTATTTAGATGGTGAAAGTTAGTGATTACCCAAAGGAGACCAACTCAGAATAAACCCGTCAACAGTGAGGAAAGTCTTTCTGTTTTTCTAATTCCTGACATTTTCCAAGGAAAGAGGTTTTTCAAACTCAGAAATTTTCCAAGCACCAACTTTATTCCTTTCAGCAGTTGCTTCCTACCTCCTTTACTGGTAACATTATTTCTTTATTTTTCCTGGTGCTCCTTGAGTTTATATATAATCTGATACATCACTGATACATACATATTGACTGGTGTGACTGGTGAGGCACAGACTCACCAGTCACATGTCCAAATCCGATATAAAAACAAGATTTTAATTTTAGCGATAACTAATTAAGGCTTCTAACATAATATCTAATATAACAGCAAAAAATACCTCTGTTTTCTGCTTCAACTACATGATCTCACCTTTATTTTATATAAAGACCATGCACCTTTCCTTCTTCACAAATCTGTCATTCTGTTTAAAAAGACCATCCTTGTTTCTCCTTTTCAACAATCTGGCAGCCAGAGAGTGGCCTTGAACAGTTTTGTTCCGTCTGTATTTTACACCCTCCCCTCCGCCCCATCTCCAACTGTTTTCATTCATTTCAATTCGTAGAAGAAGAGAACCTGGTGCTTGTTATGTTTATGGAGCTACAAAAAAATATATATGATACTTCATATACTAACAGATACTTCATTCTAACAGCACCAAGCGGAGCGGGCCGCTCCAAGATGGCAGCTCTACATGATGTCAGTGACAATAGGCCAGAGCAGTCCATGAGGCTTCTAATCTTTATATATGCCTGTGGTTTCTTTGCTAGCTCTTTGGACATTTTCTGCTCCTTTATTCAGCTCGTAGTGGGTTCTGGTTTTGGTTCTAATAGATCATGTCGTGAAAACAAAAAAAACAAACTTACAGAGTTGTTTGGGTTCTCCAGAGTCAAGCACCGTTAAATCATGACAAAAACTTGCGTATGTCAGTTATTATAAAAATATTTTCTAATAGCTAAATACTATAAGAATTAACAAAATACGTTTTTAGACTATTTCTTTCTAACTGTCTTTGTCAAACAAATTGGAAGTCTGAAGGGAAAGAACTGTATGGCTTGGGTCACACATTCTGGTATTTTACACATCTCATTTGATAATCACAGCAAATTTAATATTATGATACATTTCATATTTCTTTAGAAATAAAGCCTCTCAGATATGGAGAGCCATACTCAGATGGTTCAATAAAAATTGGACTGTGAGTAAATCTACTACCACGCACTGCAGTGTCTTGAACTAATACATTTCATCTCTTTTCCAGATTTTTACTTTATAGAGGTAGATCAGTTTAGAAGATTATTTGCCCCACTTTAAATTGTTTTTCATTAGCCAGTACACAGTATTCTCATTTAGTTAAATTGATCCATTTTACTTTTGGTGCTTTTTTATATCTTGTCCTTTACACATCTGGCATTCATCAGTTTTCTAATTAACCCTTTAGAAAATAAATAAGCTATCTACTTTTAAAGACATTCAGGAGACACATTCATCGATAATTTTTCTCTCTGTCTGTTCACTGTTATCATTCCATTTGCTATGTGACCCACTGACAAACCCAATCAAAATGTGCTGGTGGAAAAGAGAAATAAAAAGAGAACAGAGTGACTCCCATAAAAACTAAAAGAGACAACGGGATGAGGAAGTTTGTTCCACTGTTTAAACTCAATAAAGCCCAGATGTTGACCCCAGTGTGACACTGTCTGAATACACAAAATGTCCATCAAAGCACAAATAAGGGCCAAACAACAAACTAAATAAAAAAACAGAAATGGATACACTTGTAAATTAAGTGTAAATCAAATCTTTAAAAATATATTAGTCATTTTGACTTTATAGAGTTAAAATAATGAATAAAAAGCATTGTAATCTTTATGGTTATGGTTCTAATACCTCTAATTATAAGTTTAGCTGGTAAACTGTTTCATCTATATCTCTATAGTAAGAAATTCTATATGCTTATGTAGAAATGTCAAACATGTTTTTACCATAAGCCAAGGTCACAGAACATATGTTGTTTAACCTGTCTTTCATTGGGTTAGACTTATTTGGGAGTCTGGCTAAAAATTGTTTTTTAGAGTGAAACACGACACGAGATATTTAAGTTTTGAACTCATGCAACCAGTCTATCTGAAATATTGTTTCCTACATGGAAGAATAAGTGGTGCCTCACTGTGAAAACATTTTAGTTTTCATGAGAGTCACATCCATTTTAATGGTTTACAAATATAGTTTTATTACTCAAAAGTACATTTTATTTTCTAAAAAGTTACTTTTGAAGACAATGGTATCACTGGATTTACTTTTCAAGAAGTTTTGGGGGCAAAAAATTATGTGATTTTATTTCGCTTTCACTATAATGCTCTACTTTTGTGCAATAACAATAAAATTTATTTAAACATGTGGTAGTAATATGAAAAAAAATATGTAATTTTTCACTGTACATTCCCCATGTTTTTCGTAAGACAATATATCCAACACCCTGAGTTTAAAAACAGATAGCCATCAAAACACAAAATCTCACATCAAAAAGTAATTTGTTGGTAATTTTGAATTTCATCTAAGTTTTCTTTCATTGCACAAATAAATTCAATGAATTTCATGAAAAATATTTCAGTCACAATGATTTACTCCAAGAGAAAGCCCCACACTGACACTGGTTTATAAAAGGCAAAGCTATGTTTACTGCAGCAGACATTTTTTGCCATTAGGCCGAATGTAAACATCTTCATTTTGTCATTGTTTGGATGCAGATTAGAAGACACGCTCAGTCTGGCTGAAATGTGGAAGGGGTGAGTGAAACAGGAAACTCAGAAGAGAGACACCAAAATGAGAATTCCAGACAAGAAAAGACACACAAAAAAGAAAACTGAGTAGTTCATAAGATGTCTCTATAATAATTGATACTATGCTTTTAATGGGCTGGTTACTTTAATGCTCTTCATTCTTTTATGAATGGAATGTGTTTCAGCCTTGAACATCTCACAGTGTTTAAGTAAAAACACACACGTCTACATTTGCTGCCAGAGAACTAGACAATTGAAACCACATGAGAGCCTAGATGAAGCCACACATACACACTCTTTAGCAGAAATGCTTGTGATAAATCATAGACGCAGTGAAGGATTCCAGTTTAGAATTAGACTTTCGGGAAAAGTTGTTCATCTACGGGTTAGATTCTGTTCTTGTTGTTTTAGTTATTTTTCTTTCCATCAGGGAATGAATAGTTTGAACAGAACTAATGGTGTCAGTGTGTGTGAAAACTAACAATAACTCACTACTGCAACAACAGTGATTGACTGCCTGGATGGGGATGCTCAGAGTTTAACAGGAAGGTATTTAACTTTATTACAGAAAAATTTTACTTTTCATTGAATTTAAAAGTATTGTTGGTCAGCCTATGTATTTTGTGGGGACAAAGAAAATCTGTCATTTTTGTGCATAACTGCAGTAACATAAATAGTTTTTTTATCAGAGAAACAAACAAGCGTGGGGTCATTGCTTACTTCTGCAGAGTGAGACTAAGGTTCCCGGTGCAGTTCTTGATTTTGTTTTGGGCCTCAAGGTGGTTCATGCCGTCAGTGGAAACACCGTCGATGGAGAGAACCGTGTCTCCGACTGCAACACCACCTTTAGCTGCTTTCCCACCATCCGACAGCTGTGGAAACACAGAATCCTCAAGTTACATTTTACACATCTTTTTCAGGATTTTCAAGTAATGTAGATATTGCTGTTGTCACCTGTAGATTTGATTAGTTTGTTTTAGACATAAAGGGGAATCTGTAATCCATCATGCATATTTATAGTCAGAATTAAAGTACACAATGGATATAATAATGAATGTTGGGTTTTTCACCAAAAAACGTACTGTTTGAGTTTCACAATGAGGGTGCGTGTGTGTGGCCTTGTAGATGATACATTGCAAGGACAATTTTCCTTTCCCTACATACCCTGTTGGGACCAAGTGCTCCTTATGGGGCCCAAAACCCGAGTCTGGTAAGAAGATGTGCTGGTCTGGGGTCGGGGGGTAGTTTAGCACTTTGTGAATTGAGTTTAGGTTTATGTCAGGATCTTGAGTTGGTGTGAGGTTTGTTTATTGTTCTGTATTCTTAGTATTCTGCAGTTTCTTATTTTGATGAGCCTTGTTTCTGTTTTGCTTTAGTTCAGTCCTTATTTAGTGATTCTAGTTGTGTCTAGTTATTCCTTTTTACTCTCAGTCTCTCTGTTGTGTACTCTCCCTCACCCCCTGTGCCATTTTCTCTCTCTCTGTCCCCTCACACCTGCAGCCTTTTTCTAATTAACAATTTAGTCCTTGTTCAAGTAATCAAGCTCTCCAATGTATATACTACTCTTTCTCAGACTCTCCTTGCTGGTTCCTCCTGTTAATTCTTGTTAGATCCTATTTTGCTGGTCATTTGACTAGTGCTTTTGTTGGTTCTTTATGTTTGGTTGGTTATTTATGTTTTGTGTTCTCTCTATGGTCACCTGTATGCCCATGTTTTTTTGTTTTTGCCCCCATAAGTCTGTGTTTTTTTTATTAAATCTTCAAAGCTACTCACTGCCTCGGCCTCTCTGCATTTGGGTTCTCTTTATGGTTGTGCTGATAATGGATAGGTTTAGAGTAAAGGTCAGGGTTAGGCTGTAGAAGTGAGTAAAAAATTACTGGAACTCAATGCAAAGTCTTGAAGATATCTGTGAAGATAGAAAAACATTATGTATGTGTGTGTGGGAAGTGGGGGGTAAGTGTTTCAAGCTAATTCAGGATGTCTGTAACTGCAAATGAAGCACCAGTAATTAAACATCTGTGTTTTATAATGTGCCTGCTTGCATAAGAAAATGCCTGAGGCAACAGACACTCTGAACTGTTACTTTCCTCTACAGATGAAGTTAAGTAATTAATCACTCATAAAAAAAGCCATTATGTCAACATTTTTGGAACAAACAATGTGTGGAAACAAAAATTGATGGCTGTCAGGTTTAAAGGCTTAATAAAATAAAAATAAACCTCTAATATCTTCCTGTCAATGCTTTCAATACATACAAAATATTTAGACAGACTTTAATTAATACAATAATATGTTGGAGGTAAATGGCTAATTTAAAACTGTTCAAATGGAAGTACCACTGTTGTCATTTAATATAAACATCCATACATACAGAATAGTAGCTGTGTTGAAAAACCATACCATCATCAAGAAAATTGATTGTTCTTGTTAGTGATGATGGACTGCAATCAAACAAGCAAAATTGAAGTGCATCTATAGAGTTAAATAAGAAATCAGGTACAGTGGTTGCTCCAATTGTGGGTCTTTTGTGTTCATGTTAGAGAAACAGTGTAAGTCACTTCCCAACAGACAGAACTTGAAGATGCAGCCCTAACCATTCTTGGTCACACTGTTTCCTTAGACGTGTCCAAATTGGAGTGAATGAATGTGTTTCTTTCAACTCCACGACAAAGGACCACACATGCTGCTATTGTGAACACACTTGTAAAAATCATCCTTGGTCTAATTGGTGCCTATTAAGTCTTAATGTTGAACTTTGTATTCCTAAAAGAAAACATTTTTATCTGTGGTAAATAAGGCACTCAAGGGACATAGAGTGAATTAACCTGTATCATTGTCTGTACTACACACAGAAACATTCTTACACACAAACACATAAATCTACACTCACACACATAGAGAAAAAAGACAGACAGGCCAATAAAACAAGCTGCGCTGCCGGATTAGTGTAAAGGCTCTGCAGCCCCCAAGCCTTTTATAGTCATATTAGCCCAACACACGCAACATCCCTCACCACCACTCTTAGATTCATAGAGCTGAAAGAACCAAGTAACGAGGGCGCAGCCATAACATTGATTAAATTTGTTTGTATTAAAAACAGTGAGAGAGAAGGGAAGAAAAAAGAATGCCACTGGGTACATGTGTGGGCTTTTAATTCAGGACATTTGACCTGTTTGAAGGGGAGTGTTTTGACTAAGCACCTCAGGATTAATTTGAACCAAGTCACTAAAGGTCCAGTTCAAAGTTTTCCCCCTCATAGTGCTGTACCTATGACTAGTACACACAAATGCTCATTCTATTTTAAGCATTAGTGCTACACTTAATTCATTAAATTAAACTAAAAAAGAGAATTCCAGTCACCGATGGTGGAGAGGAGGCCAGGGGAAGGAACATGTCATAAGATGTAAGAGGTACTTTGGCTTAAGGACGCATGAAATAAAAGTGGTTACTTTGTATTGCATAGACTTGATATTTAAGTTATAAGTTTAATTGTACCAGCAGTCAGTTGTGTTGGTTAAATGATTGTTTCCAAATTGAAACATTAAATTTTAATTAAGTTGGTAGAGATGTTTCAGAGATAAAAATAGTTTTAATTTTAATGTCAAACACAGTTCAACAAATTATTATAAAAATCAAAAGTAGAAATTTGTATAATCTCAGTCTGTTTGTAGAGGTCTGGAGTCTCAGCTTTCCCGTTGTGTTTGATTTAAACCTCTTGGCTGAGACAAAGAATAGCAGTATGCACACATACACAGTGGAGTTGAAAAAAGATATATAAGCAAAGATAGCTACAGCACATTGTAAGAGGTAACAGTATAGAAACAGCATAGCCTAATACTGAATCAGTGCTATAATATTAAATTGTATGTAAATCAACAAAGCACAAAGTGGGGGGGGGTTCAGTGAAAACTCCCACCAATACTGTTTTCTTCAGAAATTATTTTACTAGTTGTATCATTTATTATATTCTAGCTTCTTCAAAACTTTTTTTTCAGAATGGATTCAGGTCTGAACTAAGACATGGCCTATTCACAGAAGCATGGAGAAACAATCTTTTTATACTGAAAACAATATTTTGATCAGAAACTCAGGAACGTTTTCTTCAGTGTATATCCTCCTTTGTCTGGACAGTTTGCATTTTACACTGTAAAAAATGGTCATGACAGAGTTACAGTTGTGAAAGAAAGTTACTAATTGTAACTCATTTGTCTTTTGATATCTCAGTAATTAGGCAAAATGTTCATCTATTTTTTTTATGGATGGATGGATGGATGGATGGATGGATGGATGGATGGATGGGTGGATGGATGGATGGATGGATGGATGGATGGATGGATGGATGGATGGATGGATGGATGGATGGATGGATGGATGGATTCAATCATTATGTTGGTCCTGAAAACCTCATTACTATGTTGTTGTCATTTATTGTTCAGATAAATATGAACACTCAGTCATCTTAAAGGTGAAGTTCTGATCAATAAAATACATTTTTCTGCCATCCATGAATTCACAAGTCAAAGAAATTATCATCTTTGACAATGCTGTTTTTATCATAATTACCTTAAGGACATTTTATTTTGAAAAAAAGCATGTGACCAGCTTCCTGAACTCATCTTGGAGAGAACTGTGGTACAATTAGTCTCTCTGGGTTAAGAGGTTTATATTTATAATTCTGGTGTTTCTTGGCTAATTCCCAGAAAGCTGAGCTTTTAAGTGATGAATGGTTTAGCCTCTTTCTGAGGGCGGATTAATAAAGTGACACACTCCAAAAACGGTTCTCCTATCAACAAAAGAGCACAGAATTTAATTTATGTTTATAATCAATTTATTGGTCAACTTTCTGACCAAGGACTACTTTTTAGGCTGATCTGTAAACTTTCTAGATAAGTCAAAAACGTCTCCTATTTTAAGCATCAGGCTATTCCAATTTTGGGCAAAAGAGAATATTTGGTCTAAAAAACATTTAATTAGTTGCAGTCAGTTAAAATATTTAGACTCCATGTAGCCTATTTTGAGTCTGTTTTGACAGATTAACTTGCCAAAATGCTTACAGCAACATTAGATTTTTAAGACGTATGACATTTATTTTTAGCACAGACTTTTCTAAAAGGCTCCAATGTTGTTTGGTTTATAGGTACAATGATGGGTCTGAGTGCCTTGAACAATCCCCGGTTTCAAATTACACTAAGTGACAAAGAAGACAAGCAGACTTTCTGCCTCACAACTATGTTATAGCTACACTATTTTTTATTTCCTAGCAAAAGAAAAAAAGCTAAATATTTATAGATGGAGAGGCCCAGACAGATTAATAAGATGAAGTAGGGGAAATAAAGAGGTGAGTGAGATGGATGTAAGAGGAAAAGAGACGAGGCAGAAAAAAATTAAGTAAAAGATTAAAGAGGTGCAGGACACTGAAGCAGAGCAGACAAAATGCCATCCCACATGGACGTATCCATCAATAACATATTAACAGCGAGGCAATATTTCCAGCACAATTTATCATCCCAAATAGCAAATGTTCATTTTCAGGTTTCATTGTTATTTTTTAACCCTGAAGCTGGCAAAAAAAGGCATTTCAGTTTCATGTTCTGGAAAAGAATAATTGTAAAATCAGATCTAATTAACTTTTTAACCAAATAAATGTTTTGATCTTAAAGATGTTTATTCAGTCTCTGCTACTCTATGGCTGTGATTAATGAACAAAGTTCTTAAATGAAATAACTAGAGGACATGGAACAAAGCAGTGAAAATCAAGCAATTTACTAGGGAGTAAAAAAAACACTATGCAGATGTGCGATTGTGTAAAAGAAGGTAAATGTTGGTCAGAATCAGTTTGACACTGAACAGCAGCTTAGAGAGATAAATATGCAACTGTATAGGGACACAATGTGTTCATATGTGCACACATATTAAGGGAGTGTTTGTAACTCCAATCAAATTTGGATAGAAAATGTTTTTCTAACATTCTTGGGAATACATATAAATATATTTTAGATCAATTACAGAAACTCAAGTAGCATAAAGAAATTATATTAAAAAAACAAGACATTTGAAATATTTATATATAATGTTATTTTAAAAAAATAAACTGAATGAGGAATAAATTAGGGCACTACCATAATCATATCCATTTATAGTGACTACAGTCACACACAGGGATATTACATCAGGTAACTATGGTGACAACATTGTTTCTCTGTGATTGTTGGTGTTTAAAGTTGGTATAAAAATCTGACTTTTAGTCTGGTGTGGTCCTTACTGGTGAAGTGACAATAAACGCCATTGTCTCAAAAGGGTCATGGGAACTCAATGAAGCCAATGGCCTGCAATTCTTTTTTTTTTTTTTTCTTTTTTTTTTTTGTGGCAGAAGCATTTATAGAATTTTGAACGGATGATAATGTCAGAACAGCAGCTGGAGCAATAAATCTCATTTTGATGTTCACTTGGTTTCACTTTTATGGCAGTAATTAAAAGGCATGAAATTGCATTTAACTGACATAAAGTAAGGAGGAAAGTTACTGACATAAAACTAAACAATTTTCTTTTGCTTCCATTCTTATGAGTCCTTGGAATCCACTGTTAGGAACAAACATGATGAGGCCAGGCAGGCATCCTGGGAGGAAGGCTGAGGAGACATAACGGGATTAACAGCTTCTGTGGAAAATCCATTATAGCAGCATTTAACAATAGGTTACACTGTCCTCTACATTGTGAATTTACTGGCGTGTGTTATGACTCCGTTGTATTGTTCTTGCCAGGGTTGTAAAGGTTCTCTGGCCTGAGAGGATTCTATTCATTAAATTTAAACCACAGTCCTTAAAAACATGTTACTAGAGTTAAAAGTGGTTACTTGCAATATGTTGGATGTAACATGATATTCAGTGTTGTCTTTCATTTGTTGATGACTTGAATATGAATGCTGTGAGTCATTCAAAATAGACAAAATATGTAATTAAAAAACATAAAAGGTGATCATAATATCAACTTGATAAAAACAAATGGTCTTAACATTTTTTCATTGCTGTAGGATAGAATTTGAGTTTGTGTATTTTTAAAAACCATGTGTATAAATCTGAATAACTTTGGCCAGGATTCCTGTAGCCAAGAATTTTCTGCAGGACTTTCTGAGATTGAAAGGGAACATTTCTAGACTGCCAATACAAAGAAAAGAAGCAAAATTGAAATTGGAGGTTGACTATTGTCAAGGATTTTAATACTCGTCATCAAAAAATGCCAGACTGGGATGTCAATCCAATTCAACGATACCATTGAGGATCATAAGGATGGCTGAAATATGAACCTCAGATTTGACTGTCCATGATTTATGTAATGTCACTTTAAAACACACATAAAAATGTTGGCAGGTTGATTTGCAAGACAGAAAAGATTAAAGAAGTTGTTCATTTGTATAAAGTTCAAAATTAAAAGAAAAGGGACTGATATTAGAAGAAAGACTACGGAAGAACAGTCTGATATGAACCCATCACATCTCTGGGAAAGCAGGAAGCATCTGTCACTGGTTCGGGAACTCCTTTCTTCCATGGAAGTGTTTTTTTGTAGATAAAACTTTGTTATCCTATCCACACAAAGCTCCGATATTCTAGGTTTCATTAAATAAAACATTTTATTTATGTAATACACACATATATATATATTAGGGATGTGCTGATCAGGTTTTTTTCTGCCGATACCGATCACCGATACCGATCAGATAATTGTTATTTATTTATTTTTTATCATAAACACTACTGTTACATTATGTGGAAAAAGGAACCATGAATTCACCTTAATTTAGACAAAAACATGTTTTTAATAACTTTTCCAAGAAGAAAACTAAACAAAACAGGCATTGTGCAAATTTAACTGCTATCAATAATAATATCTTTGACAAACTGATAACATCTGAAGGCTCTGAAGAGGCTAAATAATGCAAAGAGCCAAAATAAAACCTCTCAACATTGCCAAAAA
>CAEGAF010017320.1:0-36358 GCA_903067075.1 Micropoecilia bifurca
ATATACACAACCATTGTGAACATAAAGATAGCAAGCATTTTACTTGCACACACACATACATACACCCGCTAAGTAGCTGGTTATGCAGAGTAGCATAACCAGAGTTATGCTACTCTGCGTTACTGACATCATGGAGATTCCTACACACGTCTACATCCCAGAATAGCACCTGACCCAGACTCTTGCCCAAGTTGTTCTTGAAATCTGCCTTTGAAATACAATCATGAAGCCCTTTTATCCCTAAGGCTCCTGGATGACGCAAGTGAAGAACTTCTAGGTTCTGTTACTGCGTATCCCAACTAAATCTTTTAGGGGTACACAGTACCCTGCCGTACCCCCCTACTTTCACCCCTGGTTATATGAAGATGACCCCAGGCTACAGTCCATCCCTCTGAGTGGACATAGTGAGGGAGTAATAAATGGGGGACAGTGTAGTCATGGCTTAAACCAGCCTGCAGAGTGGAATGAAATAGGCCATGTGAAGAGGTCACCATATCTCTAAGGGAAACTGGGCTGTGCTTTTCCACAGTGTGTTAGTTGAGTTCCTCTAAACCACGGGCTGGTCCTCGGGGTTTGTTGGAACAAATGACGTATTTAGAACACTTCTCATATAATTCTAAAGGAAACCAGCCAACTAATAAGACGTTAATGAACTGACCAATAAATATTTAGGGGAACTTTGCATTTCCATTAAGAGTGGTGAATTTTATCTTATAAACATGTCCTCTATGATATGGAGGTGTAACAGGATGACAGTGACTTAATCTGCTAACATCATGACCAGTACATTTCAACATTTATAATTGAACAGAGGGTTTTGAAGTTATTAGTAAGAAACACATGATACACTCAGCAGCTACTTTGTTACGTAATCACGTTCAGCTGCTTATTAGCACAACTGTAAAATCATCTCATATAATTGTTTAGAATACATATTTTCTAAAAATTGGCTCCATTTACACTCTAGGCCCGGCCGTGTTGTCAGAGGAATGATTATGTTATCAACTTTCAGTATAACAGAGGAAGCAGGCAAGCCGATCGGGTACAGAGACAACTGTTAAAATTAAGGTCACTTGAGCCAACAAAACCTTTTAAAGAAAAAAAAAGAGAATATCATCAGATTTCTTTTCAGAAGTATTATGGGTTTCACTATAATGCTCCAAATGGGATCTATCCATATTTTCATGACAGGTTTGTTGATATTTTAGAAGTTGATTCTTGTCGAGCCTATATTGTGCAATTAATTTATTAAGAGATAAAGTGTATTACTTGCAATAAATGTTTCAGGTATTCTTTTACACCTCAAATCATAGAAGGTCATAATTTTCCGTAGAGTTATTCCAGATGGTTATATGTTGGCATGGAGATAGGCCAGACTGTCATTTTCAGAAACTCGCATCATGTTGCCAGAGGAGTTCATGTTAAGGTTTAAACAATATGTGTCATTTTGTGTTTTAGAAAATAAATCATAGGTTCAAAGTCTCACAATATACAGTAAAAATGTGGTTTGTTTAGGATTATTGAGAATAAATTATTTTAGGCAAAAGATTTTTTTAAGCAAACCTTCCAATGACTAGCATGGGCAGAGCTTTCTATCAGACAAAATTGTCCTACACTTTATTAAAAAAAAGAAAAGTGGAATGTGGCTTAGTTCTGTGAAATCTTCCATCCTTTGGAACATTAATGAGAACAGTAGGCAACCCTGGTTCCCCTTTAAAGACAGAAGCTGGACTATGTTTGGTTACTTGTCCTGATACATGTTTTTGGGGATCTGTGCAACATTTTAACCAGTTTATGAAAGAGTTTCTAAAACCAAAATTATTCAAGATTGCAAATAAGAATTCCCAGGTTTCTATCAAATGCTTTTTTCTGCATATAGAGATAGAATAGTCTAAATAACATGTTTGTTGTTTAGATGCCAAGCTCTATATTAATTGTTTGACCTAGTCCAAATCATTTCCAAACAATTAAGTTCATCCATGAATTTAATTTCACATCTTACAGTTATGTTGGACTGAAGCAATCACCCTAATTTTTCTACAGCAACTCCCCCACTTCTGTCACTCATCACTCAGACTTGCTTCAGCACGCACTAAGAGATAATTGGTCTTTAATTTTCCCTGACTGCTTTTGTTTCTTGCTTGAAGCACAGCATTAGCTCACAAAGGCTCAGAGTAAGCCACGGCAAGGTTCTCAAATCCAGAGCCCACCCATGGCACTGAGAACAAGGCTGGCATAAAGAGTGTCAGCCAGGCAAGAAGGACTCAAGAGACATGTTGCCAGGCCTATGGTGAACAAGCTGAAACAGGTTTCCAAAGGTCAGGATGTTGGGGATTAGGGTGTGTCTGGCTCCCTTCAACCACCCTGCAGGTAAGTGCTTGACTAGGCTGTGCTGGTGCTGTCAGCCACGTTTACACATGCATGACCAGTACTTGGAAGCTGTTCCAAATGCCTTTCTTCCAATTATCCTGAACAGCACTGAAAATAAATTCAAAACATTCAGTTTCCATGTTAAATGCATGAAGAGATGTATGGAGTAGCATGTGTGTTAAGCATTCCGTTTCTGACACCACAGTGCTAGAAGATAAGACATTATCAGGTAAATTGAGAAAAATTATAGGGTTAGAGATGAGATGCATAAAGACAGATACAACATTTGGCTTCTGATTACCATGTTCTTTGTCCATGTCATAGTTTGTAGTTTTAATTAGTTTGCATTCTGACTTTCATTTAATTGAAAAGACAGCAACTCATAGCCCACTACCATGGGTCTTGTGGTAACCACTTTGAGGTTTCTTCAAATTTACCAAAACAGCTGAGGTAATCTACTTTAACAAGTTATTAGATTATTGAAGTAACTGTGGTCACGCTCATCATTCAAACAGAAACTTCAGAATTCAAACTTTTTTTTTTGCTTATGTATTATTTTAGCAAAACAACCAATATTACCAAGATTCACTCATAGTCAAACGGCTAAATGATGAAAAGCAGATCTGGGCCACTTCTATTCTAATATTACCATTTCATACATTGGTACTTAATGGTAAGCAGATCAGTACAAAAGTGAAAACTACATGGATGCCAATGTGGTTAGGAGGAGCAAAGGAAATGTGAATGGTGCACTAAGAGTGAAGCCACTGTTGATTTTTTTGACCATGATACTATCTGACCACTTTATTCGATGCACCTGCTCAATTGCTTTGTCGGCACAAATTACAACGAAGACAATTCAGGGGAGAGTTTACAGTTTGCTTCATAATCATAGCAAGGCACTAATAAATAACTTCTTATAACCAAGAAATTTGATCTCAGCACCATAGAAACACTGATGGTGCTGAGATCACTGTTTCAATACTGATGGTGATGTAATGGTCGAGAGGAGATGTTTTGGCACATGTTGAGTCCCCTTAATGCCCGCTAAGAATAATTTAAATCAGTGGTCCCCAACCTTTTTATTACCGCGGACCGGTCAAGACTCGGACAATTCTGTTGCGGACCGGGAGGGTCGCACTTGATCCGTAAGAGACTTTCCAAAGGCATCTGATCTGCATTTGATCTGTTACTTACTCATTTTGCTGCTTGTGGCTCGGTGTTGGCGCGTAAATTTACCGAGAGTATCTGGTTTAAGGATTTTCAAAATAAAAGATCCTCCAGACTTACATAATATATAAAACAGAAATATTTTATTATTTATTGCGCGGCCCGGTACCAATTGGTCCACGGACCGGGGGTTGGGGACCACTGGTTTAAATGTCACAACCTGCCTAAGAATTGTTGCTCAGAATGTCCATATCTTCATGTCCACAATGGCTAAATGATAATGCACAATTTAGCAAAGATAAAATTATCTCAAACTAGTTTTGTGAACATTACAGGGAATTGCATAGACCTATGCCACCTACAGTCACCTCTTTGATATAGTGGAATGAGAGATTTCCTTCAGTGATGTGCAACTGTGTGATGATACTGTATGTAAATACGCACTAAAATCTCTGGAATGTTTTGACACCTTGATTCTGAGGGCAAAATGGGGTCCAATTCAACAACTGACAATTTTTTTTATTATTATGTAACTTATGAAATTATGAACTTTGCTACAAAATCAAATTGTCATGAAGGGCAATCATCTGTGTCCAAAGCACTCAGATCGTGTCAAAGTTTCTTCAGTTTAAACACCAATATCCAAACTGAAATGCTTCTGTTGACTTAAGTGCCTGTTTTATGATTGAAACACTGCAGCAACCAACCAACCCCTGTACGCCCCCAAATTTTAATATGTGCATTAAACTACGGTTATTTGTCTACTGTGAAAGAATACAGCGTGCCTGTATTTCAAAGTCAGCTGTCATCTGTGCTACAGTGGAGCTTCAGTCAAAATCGGTGGTTAATGAATCTGTTAATTGAGAAGAAGCAGGGATACATATAGGTCAGAACACTGCTGTCTGAGAAGAATGATCTCCTGATTTATTTGCCTGAAAACCTGAGGAACACTAATGGAGTCATAAATACCTCAAGGGGTCTGGACTGCCTTTAGGACGGTTGCTGAACAGTGTCTTACTGTGATTTTAAGTATCTGTAAGAAATGTGGATGACATTTCTCCTTATTTGTCCTGCAGAAATAAGCGTTCTTACTAGCCAAGAACCCAAATCAAATGGCAGAAGTTTTTAATGAATAAAACATTTGTTTTATGTTTGTTGTCCACAAGCTATGTAAAATTATGAGGTTATTTATTTTTTTCATATTTAATCTCTGTTCATAGACTCTGAGAGTCTGTTTTTTGATGTTGCGGGATACCATGCTCATTGTGACATGGCAGGGCTGGTGTGTAACAGCAGAGAGAAGGACAAGGCCACAGTTTGTTCTGGCCTTTTCCTGTCAGGGCCTCTGTATGTTTATGCTGTGGTTTTGACACCCATTCAAGCTTGAAGAACTGAAATAAACAAGCCATGAGAGCAATTGGAAAAAAAAAGTCAAAGAAGTGGGTCCACAGTATTTTTAGCACATTTATTCTGCAAGCCTGAAACTCTAGTATGTAGTTGTCTGGCTTTTTTTTCACAAGCCATGTTGAATAAAAACAGCGGTCTCAGCTCTCGGAACCTCCCCAAGTACTCCCTAATTACCATTTTCTATCTCATGGTCATGGTGGAATGCGTTCCAAAATGGATTAGGTTCCTACTCTCACGCCGCCATTCTCATTTTTGCTCTTTCTTGCCATTCTTTGCCCCTTTATTGCTTTCATTCCTCTTTCTTCTCAACAATCTCCACTCTGTCTAATGACTTACACATGTTAACCAAATTGCCTGCAGCAGCAAAGCAATGACAAAATGTAATGTTCTGGTTCTCCGTCACATTCTGCGATCACAGTGTTGTTTACAGTGCACAATGCCAACCCCATGGCAGCCCACACAGTCAGAATAATTCATTCAGCTGTTGCTTGTATTTATAATTGCGATCTGTTATCAGTAAGGAAAAAAAAAGTCGACACCCTAATTTTATTAGGAAGGCAACATACTTTTACTTATTTAAAGCTACCAGCTAAGTTTTTCTTTCAAAATCAAACTCACTTCAGATTTAGTTTAACTGTAGAAAACATATCAGTTTTTCAAGTTCATGAGCTATTTTCTTTTATTTAATTTAGATAAATATATCCTCCTTGTGAATAAGCTTCCACTTCAACATGCCTCTGGTAACAACATGAATGGCACAAGACAAGTGATCACATGAGATCAACTTGTAGTTTGTTTCCACACACCCATCTTTATTCATGTTTTATTCAAATTTCTCCTTAAAAATGTTTACTCGTGTTTTTACATGGCTGCAGAAAAAAAATTGTCCACATTAAAATTAAATTAATTAAAATTAAGCATTAAAAAAGAAATACTTTTTTTTCTTGAATGCTATAACCCACAACAGTTTTACAATTGTATATCTACTTATTTACATGCTTATTTTTTATGTTGTTGCTCTACAGTGAGTTGAACATAGCTTTTGAAATAAAATGATTCTTCTTTCTTAATTTTTCTATGGATATTGCATGTCTAGTTTATATTTGAACAGATAAAAATTTCAGTATTTTTTACTTTGAATTAGGAAAAAATATTTGTGTGGGCTGCAAGTACTTTGTGGTCTATCTGGCAAAAAGTTTGAATACCATCTGTTCAGGCTTAAAGCATGGAAATTGACATTCACTCATTTTGTATGCACAAAATCTAGTCAGAGTAATTTAAAAAAGTATAAACAGATTAAGATCAGACTTGTAGAAGACATGAAAACAGTCAGTATCAAAGGCAAGGGGTTTATCAGAGCTCAAACATGTGAAGCCAAACTCTTTGAAACTCAAACGTTACTTGGCAGAGTCTTTACTACATGCTATAAATGCTATTCCATTTATATCTGTTGTAATAGCATCAACCTGAACTGACAACAATTTTGCTGTTATTTCCTCAATGCACCTTTCAAATGTTGTATTTTGTAAAACTATACAAAATAAATCCATATTCTAATACCATGTTGTGTTTCTTTTGTCAATACATATTTATTAATGTCAGAAAACACACAACAGGAACCACAACATCTTTGAAATAAATAAAACAAAAGCTTTATTCTTGTTGCAAAATATTTTAAAAATATACGTTTTTCTGTGAGGGAAATCCTGAAAGAGCTTCATCTGTAAAATGTTTAGAACGACAAAGGTTTTTGTTGGTGTAAAGAAAAGTCTGCAAAAAACGGTGTAGGTGTATAGATGCAGGTGTTAGTCTGATCTCCAGGTGAAAAAGGTTTGGAGCTGCTGTGATGTAAGCACACTTGTACATGTCATCCACAATGGCTGACTTAGAAGCAGAGCCCTCAGGACACAAATACCACAAAGCAGCTGTACCTTAAGCAAAAAAAAAGGCTAAATCTGTTTGCCTCCATGATACACCCCCTGGCAGAAGACGCCAAGCAACAAAAGCGAATGTATTGCCTTTTGCTTCTGTCTGTGCAAGTCACTCACAAGCATTATTCCATATGTTTCACATTATAATGGTGCACCATAACCCAAAACAGCAAGAAACCCCAAATTACAGCCACAGTAAGAAATACAATTCACTGTAGACTAAAAACATAAGGTCCAGCCAAACTGAAAGGACTCCAGTTCAAATGCTTTCATTGGCACTTTCACAGTATGTAAAACACACACACACACACACACCTACATACAAACATACATACATACATACATACATACATACATACATACATACAGTTTTGATGACTTAAGTCTTTGACTTTACAAACCACTTTTGGCCCACACACATTTCTGAAGCATGAAGAGAGCATAGCCCAGTTTACCCAGTGTGACCGAGCAAAAGGCTGAATAGATGCACGGAAAAGTTTAAAATAAACCACTCAAGTCAGGAAGTCCTTTAACTTAATTACTGACCAATGCGACTTTAAATCCCTCCCTGCCAGGAAAAAGAGTCCTAAAATGTGACTTACCTTTTAAGGAAAAGCTTTCTTCCTCCGCCCCCCCTCAGGATTTGGACTCTTTTAGTCAAAGTTGCTGACAGAGAATGAAGTCCACTGAAGTCCAAAGAGCCCTCAGTCCGTCATGCAAGCTTAGTGCGGGGTGAGAGACTCATTTTTTGCTCTGCTGGAATGTGATCTCGGGGTGATTCGAAGCCCTTCGGTGGGTTTACTTTCGCTCAAATGAATCCGCAGCTCTCTTTGCCTTCTTTTTTTTTTATTTTATCCCTTCTCAGTGATAAAATGGAAGTCCTGCTTTGGTTCCTGAACCTCCGCTCCTCTTGTTGATTCTGTTCAGTTCACTTCCTCCAGCCCAGGTAGCCACTGAAGCCGCCACAAGTTCTGGCAAGGGAATATTCCTCCCACTGCGCCGCAAAGGCTCTTTCCTCTAACTCCCGCCTCCTTTTCCCTTTGCCTCCCCTCTCTCTGGCCTCCCTTCATTTGTGTTCTCACCATCACTTCTCAACCCCCCACAGGAGACCCTCAAAACTATAATACGATGTTTATCCACACAAGAAATCTACTCGTTTATCGGCATTCATGACACGTTCTATTTTAAGATAGTTTGTTATTTATGCGGCAGGTTTTTATACCTGCTATGCAGTATTTGTTTTCCTGTAAAATAACCATGTTTTTATTGCTGTTTGTTTTTGTTCAGATAAATGAGAATATGGGGACCAGAAAAAGGTGAGACACTTATGGTTTGTGTTAATATAAAAACTAAATTCATCAGATATTGTTTTTATGTACTATTTTACTTGAAAGCTGTCAAATGCTGTTTATAAATGTCACATTATTGTCTTTAAGTCTTGTTTATTTTTTTATTTATTGTATTATTAAAATTAACTTTTAAACATGAACATAAGTATTCTTGACCTCTAAATGACAAAGTAGACTCAGCATATTGGGAAAATTAAGTCTTATATTAACAAACTGTAGATGTGTGCCTGTGTCTGATGTATTTTTGCATCAGGCACATAATATGTATTGATAATTTTATCATTATTTGAAGAAAACATGGCATTTGGTATGAAAGGTACTTATTAAAATAAAAAATACTCTGTGGACTGATCTAGATTTGAGAAAATCCAACTCTCAAAAGAAGATGCTAATACAAATGTGCTAGCAAAGGAAGTCATGCTCAATACTCAACATAATTGTGGTCTTTCAAATGAACCTATGTTCCTTACATTTTTGTGGAACTGTACAGAAACTGCTGTTTATTTTAAATTGAGACTGGAAGCATTAGTGTATGCTTTTCAAACTATAATTTTACCAATTTATTTGCTATTTCTTAACTATTAGTTTGATTGAAATTTGCATTTTATTTTTTTCCCCTCTCAAGCTTAATTATTTCCTGCTTTTATTCTATTTTTAATCTCTGTTCTTTTTAGTCTTGTTGAATTGTCAATAGGAATGGTGGCAACAGACAAACAAAAACTTACCCTACCTTATGCATTTATGATGTAAAACTGAATGTTTAAAACTTAGTTTTACTCACAAGCTAAATAGAGCCAGCATTTGGATATTTGAGTGTGATTTACAGCAAGGCAATGAAAAGTTGTGTGAGTTGATTCAGTTTTGTTTTAATACTTCTGATAGTATTTCTGTTTATGAATTCTTGAATTCTTCAAAGATGTAAGATTAAACTTCAAAAAATGTTTGTATGTCTATTGATGTTTGGATACACTGAGTATATTGACATGTAAGAAGTGTGAAAAGATGCAGAAATATGCACTAGAGCTTTCAAGTACAATTTTATTTGAAATTATGCTAAATATTACATATAGTCTTTATAGTAGCAACAGAAGAATATGCAGTAAAAAAATACAATAAATTGTGATTTAAAACATTCCCAAAACAATCAATTGTAGGTCCAAGGCATTATAAGTGTTAACTGTAATATTAAAAACAAAAAGAAATAAAAAAGTATATATTGCAATAAACCAATAACATAAAGGGGTTGTATTATTTATAAAGCGCATTAGTGGTGTCAAAAGAGGAGCAAGTATGTAATGTAATGTAAAAAATTAGAACTACTTAGATAGCAAGAGCTTATGGTTAACTAGCATAGTTAGTTTTTTTTCAATTTGAACAAAACATCAATAACTCTAGATCTAAATCATTCTCTAAAAACATGAATGAATCTGCAATAAAACCTAACCCCAAAAAACAACAACAAAAACAGCAATATTGAAGAGGTTAATTGGAACTTAAACCAAAAAACATTACAACTAACTGAAATTAAATTCATCTTACCACAAAGCCAAGGCAACTTTTTATCAGGACAACAAGGATGTCAGTAGTAGTCAGCATTTAAAATCAAAACCAAAACTATTGAAAAATCACAAACATTTAAATTATAAACAAATGAAAAAAAGACTGATTACATTTTTTAAGAAAACCCAGCTACATTTAACTAAAAAAAAAAACACCATAAAAACAGGAAAACTATAATGCAGTTGTTTTATTTGAATTAGGAGATAATATTTCAACTGTAGATGGTGCTGCTGGAGGAGAAACTGTAGGAGACACTGGAGGAATAATCAACACTCCCTCTACGAGATCCACTCCTTGAGCCAGCGCGAGATCCAGCCCTGGAACCAGAGCGAGATCCTGGGTTGGACACATTGTAAGGGCTGCTTATTCCTTTGGTGGACACAGAAGAGGCCTGCAGCAACTTCATTCCATTGCTTTCTTCCACCATGCAGCTGTCCATGGCTTCTTTGTAGGAGATCTTCAGCTTCGTCTTTGGACAGGTCAAATTCTTCTGATGGTTGCGAGAGTCTTGCAACTTCTGTGCCCCTTTACCATCTAGCCAGCCTTTCCGGATGGCCTCTTCAATGCTGACACGACGCCCTGTGTGTGGTTCTATTAGACCCCCTGTCAAATACTGAAACTCCAAAAACCTTTGGCCTGCCTCGTAGGGTAGCCAGTTCTCCTTTACTGCCTCAGCTGCAGAGAGCTTTCGTTTGGTTTTCACATCCTCAAAACCGATGTAGGCTTTCTGAGAAGCTTTTAGTTTAGCAGCCATGGAGTCATCAATGATACTCTGACGGAAGGCATCTTCGACTGACAGACGGTCACCGGTTGCAGGGTTGATGATCCCACCAGTGCAAGCCTGAGCTTCCAGCAGTCTTTGTGCTGTAAGGGTGTCAACGATGCCTCTTTTGAGCCCCTCAGTAACGGTTACTTTCTCTAAAGTCTCTGCGTCAAATATGGCTGCTACGGGACTTTGGTCATCAAACATTCCTGGGGGAGAGACTGTAATTGAAATGCTGCTGAGGCGTTTACGAACAGTAGGGGATGATGGTGTGGCTTGGGTGGGGCTGCTGCACGTGACCATGTCATCAACACTGCTAGCTGCAATAGTCATCTCAGTGCTGCTGGTCCTGCTGGTAATTTTGTCAGCAAACTCGGTCAAGGTTAGTTGTCCGGCACGGTACTGATCTAGCGTCTTTTGTTCAATGACAGCGCGTTCTATGCAGTCTTGAATATCATACTGGGTTCCAGTTTTTCTATCCACAATAACCAAACGTGCTGAGCCGTCTGATCCTGTGATGGTGATTTCCTCCCACTCACATTCTTGCTCTGACAAGTCCAGGAACGTTTCATAGTCAATTAGATCCTTATGGTAGGCCTCCCTGACTGACATCTCCAGCCCTGTGTCAGGGTCAACAATTACAACACGCCTTTTGCGGAGCACATTGGTGCGACTTTCTTTGGACTGTTGAGCCTTTTTCTTGTCTTTGAGCGGCAGAAGTATTAGCCCTGTTTTTTCATCTGTGATGCATCTCTCCTTCAGTTGAAGATATGTCAGGTTCTCCTTGGTATTTGGGTCAAAGAACCCTTTTGTGTCATCTCCTTCATAGCTTAAAATCTCGTTCATCTCCTCATCAAAATATCCTCTTTTATAGGCAACAGAAACTTCAATGCGGTGGCTCTCGACTGGGTCAATAATTCCACCACTGGCAATTTGGGCCTCAAGTAGCCGGATCCCATGACCTTTCTCAATAAGATCTTTTGCAATAGCCTGGAAGAGAGAGATTGTCTTGCCTGTTGTTGGGTCTGTGTATCCAGTTACTGCCCTTTCTGCCGACATGAGCTTACTCTTGAACTCCTTCCCAATAATGCCTCTTTTGGTGGCTTCTTCTACTGTCAGGAAAACATTGTTAACTGGATCAACAATGAAGCCTGATGCAGCTTGTGCTTCAAGAAGCTCCAGGGTGGTCCCTCTCATTAACAGTCCTTCCTTCATTGCCTGATAGAAAGGCATTATCCTGTCATTGACCTCATCATAGATACCTGCGATACAAGTGGAGCCAAAAAGATATGACTTTAGCTTGTCTTCAATGTCTTTTGCAGTGAGTGTACCCTGGTTTAGTTTTTGCACGTCAGTTTCATTCAGCAGCTCAGACTTAACTAGTTCTGTGACAGAGACATTCCCACGGATACCCTTAACTGTCATGGGCTTTTCTGGACCTTGGAGCAGGAGCAAACCAGACACTGGTTCGACTGTGCACTTCCTTCTAAGGTCAGTATATGTGATCTTCTCTTCTGTCGCTGGGTCCAGGTAGGAGGCAGGCTTTTTATTCAAAGCCCTGTAAAGATCATCATCTATGAGATTTCGATCCAAGGCCAGATCTTTTGGAAGATATACACTCAGCACGGGGTCTATTATGCCCCCAACAGACTCCTGAGCCTGGAGCAACCGGATGGCAGTTTCTTTGTCAACATGACCTTTTTTGTAAGCCTGTCCCACAGACAGCACCTTGCCGGTGTATGGATCCTTGAACCCTGTGCTGGCGGCTTCAGCTTTCAATAAAACATCTCTGTCATCTGTGTCTACAATCCCTCTTGAACAGGCAGTATCTACTGGCATCTTCTCATTAAATGCAGGGTCCACAATATAGCCTGTTGCTGCTTGAGCTTCCAACAGCATTATGGCACTCTCTGGACTGAGGAGTTTCTTGTGTTTGGCTTCGGTGAACGGCATTTTTCCCTGTGAACCTGTCTTCATTCCAGATATAATGCCAGTGCCCTTTAAATGAACCTGGATGTCCACAGCTACTTCCTCTACCGTCTTTTTGCCTTTTAACAGCATTTCCAAGGTAGCTTTGCTGATTATACCACAGTCACAAAGCTGGTGGGCTGTGACTTTTCGGTGCACACCATTGAACACAAGCTTTGATGGATCAATTGTCATGATTTTCTCATCTGTCTGGGTCTGAATGTTAAATGTAGGTGGTCTCTTCAGTCTAAGAATCTCTCTCTCTAGGGCATCTCTCTTCACAGCCAGATCAGATGCCTCCTTTTCTGAGATTACGAGACGTCTCTTATATGTTTCCTCCAAAGTGTACAACTCCCTCCTCAGCCTCTCAATCTCATTGTTAAGGGATAGCCTCTCTCGGTCAGCCTTGCCCTTGTCTGACTCACTCTGTCTAATCTGGAATTCTCTGGACTCATACTGGGTCTTCATAGAGGTCAATTCTTTATGGATAGAATCTCTTTCATTTTGCAAATGCTGTTTGTTGCGAAGCTCGGTCTCCAGAGAGAACTTGATGCGGCCAAGCTCCTCTTCTAATCTCTGATTACGGTTCTTGTCCTGCTCCAGCATTTTAAGCTTGGAGAGCAAGCTGTCCCTCTCCAGCACTAGGTCAGTATATTTGCTTTGGGAGTCATGTGCCAACTTGGAAGTCTGTGAAAAGATAAGAGAAAGAGCATTATAATGTAATTAACATTCATGCATGAAGTTCAAAAGACAACACATCAGTATTGTGTGCAGTTCTGTGTAATCTATAAATTAGAAAACCTTGCACACATTTCTAGACATGCCTACTGTAATTCATTGCGTGATTGTAATGACGGTAAAAGTAATTGTGAGTAGCATTCTGTGAAATTATTGAAAAGCTCATTTAGATGCACAGAGAAGAGGAAAAATTTACGAGTAAGAGAAAATTGTGCTCAACAAGGTAACTAAAAGTTGTGACATACTATAAGGGTACGTTGAAATCAGGATGAGTCGTAAATCACACACAACAAAACATGCAAGAAGTAAATAATACGTTTGTGATATGAGTATATTATCCTTCAATGTGATCGAAAATACCTCAATTGACTGCTTTTGGAATTTTTCTATTTCCATTTTAAGCTTTTCTCTCTCCTTGGTCAGGTCACTGATGAGAAACTGGAGCTCAGATGTCCTCTTGGAGCTCGTTTGAAGCTGGACATTCAAAGCTGAGATCTGAGTGGCACTTTCAGCATCAATAGCACCTTTGCTAAACTTCAGTTCATCTCTCTCTTGCCGTACTGCCCTCAGCTCTTCCTCCAATCTCAGTCTTTCTTTGGTAAGGTTCTGTGTAAGAGTCTTCAGCTTTTCCATCTCTGTGGTGCATTCGTTAAGCTGGCGGCTCTTCTCTTCTATGGTTTTGTACAAGCTTTCATTGCGCTGGTTGAGCTCATGAACCCGCACCTGCTCTTGCTGGAGTTTTTGTTTTAGTATTTTGAGTTCATTCGTCACGGCTGTCAGTTCTTCTTTGGTGGCTTTGCAATCCCTTAAGCTCCTGTCCAGTTTCTCTTGGAGAGCCTTGATATCTTGCTCATACTTTCTCCCAGTGTTTGTGACCTCTATCTGAACTGATTTCAGTGAGTTGATTGTAGTGGTATGCTCTCTGCACGTACGTGTCATCCTCTCTACCTCCGCCTCCATTCTCTTACGACGAGTGAACTCCTCTTGGGCCACCTTCTTTTGGTTTTTCAGCTCATCTTCCACCCCTTCCAGAGAGCACTGAAGTTCCCTGATACGACTCTGAAGCCTGGCAGAACTCTGCTCTGCCTTGGTTTTCTCACTGGTCTGCTTTTCCAACTCCACTCGGGTGATGTGGATTTCCTGCTGAGCCCCTTTAAGTGTGTTAATTGTCTCAAGGTAAGCGTTGTTCTTTTCCACAAGTTCAGCATTGGCTTTCTTCAGCTGACCGAACTCCAGTTCTAGAGCTCTCCTCTTTTTCTCCTCTTCTTGCAGGCTAATTGTTAGCTCACTGATTTGCCTGGATTTCTCCTGACTGTTTCTGTTGGATTCTTGTAATTTCAGGTTTTCTTCGTCTCTCTGCTGCTGGAGCGTTCTCAGCTGCAGCTCCAAATTAGTGCGAATCCTAGTTACTTCATTCACTGAGGCCATCTGCTGGCTGGCTTCCTGCTCTGCCTTGCTTTTGTGCATTTCAATGACAGCAATGGACTGCCTCTGTCTCCTGAGCTCCTCTTCCAGATTTCTCTTCTCGTCCATGAGCCGGTCAACTTGCAGCCTCAACTGTGATGCATCCTCATCTTTCTGCTGGGACACTTTCAGAATGGTGGTCTTGCTGACTTGGATCTCTGACTCATATGTCTGTTTGAGTTGGCTGATCTCCTGGGTGCACTGTGTTCTTACCTTTGATATATCTGACTCGACTTTTTGACGACGCCTTTCTTCCTCCTCCAGTTGCATCCTCAGTCTCTCAATTTCATGTTCTTTATCCTTCACCGACTTCTCCAGGTTTATCTTTGTCCAGTTGATGGCATCCAGTTCCTGCATCCTAGAGCGAGTTGATGCATCACACTCTTGTTGGTGGCTGGTGAAGCGCTCTTCTGCAAGCATTCTCTTCCTCTTTTCCTCCTCAAGCTGATATTTAATGCGACTTAGTTCTTCAGTTACAAGTTGCATCTGACCTTGTGTGCTATCAAGGCTCTCTTTAGCAGCGTTAACCTGCATTACTGTGGTTCTCTTAACTTCTTGCACTGAAATGAGTTCATCTTTAGCCTGACTGAGCTCCGTCTTGTAGTTGGACAAGATACCCTCCAAAGAACCATTTTTTTGTTTTTGATCTGCAAGTTCATCTTGTAGACGCCTCAGTTGCTCCTCTAGCAACTCAATCCTGGTGTTTCTTAGCTGATGACAGATTAAGGAAGACAAGTTAGTCAGATTTATTTCAAACCTATTTGTTCAAGTAAATGTAGTCTCTCTGGCAAGTAGCTTTTAGTAAAGATATTGCATATACAGAAAAAAATGCATAATTGTTGTACAAAGAAAATCTGATGCCAACCTTCAGCTCATCTATGTTCTTCCCCAAGTCACCCAGGAACTTGTAATAATCGCTGGAGCGGGTAAGCAGCTCGATGTAATGTGTCTGAAGTTCACCTGCCTTGGGACAATAATTAGATTATAAATACCACTGTTAAAAACCAATCAATCATTTTCATTTTCATTTGTGTGCAGTTTCATTTTTAGTTGGTGAATAAACCATGATTTAGAATGCACATATTTTACAACATGCACTAGTGTTTCTAAATGTAGCATCTATAAACTGAATATATTTCTTAAATTTGATCACACAATTAATATGAAAATCCAAAGTTCTGAGATTATTTTAAATGTTGCTGCTTACTTCTCTTCGGACAGAAGATGCAGGGGACTGAAGCAAAGTTCTCTTCACTGGGACATTAAGCAAAGTCCCCAGTCCTGAGCTGTAAGAAGCCAGCTCCAGCTCGTAATTCTGAAAACATCAAAGCCAATGCTATTATACTTTTTTGTTTTGCTTTTCATCAAGACAGAAATTCAAGAAGAAGCAAACCAATTACCTTTATGGAGGTAGCGCAGGTGTCTGCATTCCTCAGCACATCATCCAGTCTGTCCTTCCTATTTTTGATTTCATTGTAAAGAGTCTATTCAAAACAACAACAAAAAAGGAAAAATTGTTTCCTTTAATTTCAGAAGTTTTTTATATGATAACCTTGTTTCTGATTTGTGGTGTTTTATTTAAAATTGTGCAACAATATGACACATTTAAACAATTCCCCCCACTACAAATATTCTGGATTCCCAAAGTTGTAATTATCCTGTGGTTACCACTTACTATGTGTGGTGCACTATAAAACACACATCTGCTCACAGGTATTTGCATTTCTAATTGATCACAATCAGACTGAGATTCAGGAGTCAATTTGATTTTGAGTTTGGAAGCTGTCATCCACAGATGATCCCAAGAGAAAATTGATGTCACTCTACTTCACCATGCTTCTAGGATGTGTTTACCTAATTTTGCTTTATCATATAATCGATTCTGAAATTCTCCTGAGCTTGTACCAATGAATCAAACACATTGCTCTTAGTCTAACACTACATGTCTCACTGGGTTTTATATACTTACATAGAATTGGACATTTATATTTGTGCTATTTTTGACATTAGTCAGTCAGTTTGAGCAGGAAATAATACACACACTAGAAATGATGCATAATGCCTTATCAAATAAAAATAATCAGCTTGATTTACAGCTAGTCTGAAGTAACCCTTATTGACCTTAGCTTGAGCCGACACACCTCCCTCAAATGGAAAAGCCCCTTCAAACATTTGTTACTATAGTTTCGATAAATATGCATGCCTTTTGTTGGTTGATGTGGTCCGTGAGAGTCTGCCTGTCAGTGATGTTGGCCATCTTAAGGGTCTCCTGCCGTTTCCTGGTATTGTCTATCCACTGCTCCATTGAATTTCTTCCCTGCTGATACTGTGTCAACTGCTGCTTTTGTTTTTCCAGGTCCGACAGTCTAAGGCAGGAAGAGGAAGAGATGGAAGAATGCTTCAGTCCCATTACCGGCAATAACAAATGCGTCATTGTGACCAGACAACCTTGTCGTACCTGATATCGATCTGTTTTTGGATTTGACGCCAGCGATTGGACAGCTGGTTCATAAGCTCAGAGTACTTGGACAAATCCACATCACATTTGTGGAAGGAATCAGAAATCTGGTTGTTGCTGTACTGCGCTTTGGCCAGGTCAGACTCCATGGAAGTCAGCAGATCCCGTCTTTGATCGAGTTCACTCTTCATGCTCTGTAATAGAGATTCACACAGCAAAGTCATTCATATCCTTTGGTTTTACAACTAAATGCGAAAGGTACAAATGTTTGTGTTTTGGAGGTAAATGCCTGGCAATTTACCAAACTTTTTTACTATGATTGAAACTTGATTTTGAGGAGTTCTAGATTGTTTTCTCTAGGTTAAAATTGATAATGCAGCGACGTCTGAAAATAAAAGTAAATTTAATACTTTAAAAAATATGACTTAAAATCTCCCAAATTATAACTTGTTAGTATTAGGAGTAGTACTACTACCACTACTAGTACTAGTAGTAGTTATAATAATATTAACAGTAGTAGCAGATGTACTAGAACTATTGCCAACAATAGTAGTGTTACACTGCTCTTAATATAGAACAATTTATTTTCATGGTCAGGACATACAATTTTGAGATTTTTATCTATTTTATATTGTATACTAAACTATTGAATACTACTACCTTATGTGTTGCATAGAGAACATTATCAAAAGCAAACACTAACAGTAAGACAAAGTCCAGTACCAACAACTTTTGATCCAGTGTCATTGTGATGGCAAGTTCCAAAAGAATAAAATAAAAGATCTAACCCATCAGAGTAACTAATATATTAAGAAAAAGCAAGGTTCTAAACTTCTAAGGAGAAAATAAATTATGTATCAAAACAGTGCTCTCATACCCTTAGAGCACTCCTATGGATTTCCAGTTCTTGAGGGTCATCAGAGCTGGTCTCCTTCTCCATCAGGCGGATCTCGTAAACTTTAATAAAATCCTCAGCCTGGAGAAATTTTTGTTGCAGGTCCTTGAGTGCATTCAATCTGTTGTGGACACAATACATAAAAAAAGCGCGCAAGAAGATTAACCTAACTTTAGCTTCAGATCAGATCAGCCGGCCAAAAAAAATACTGCACCTGTCAAGGTAGACAATATTAAGATGCTGCAGTTCTCCCAATTTGTGGTTGACTATCTCCAGTTCGGAACGGAGGAACTTGGCCTGCTCTGAGTCTGCAGGGAGCCCATTTAGCTGCTTTGTGATCATTTCCCTTAGGTGCAGATACTCATTGTAAATTGAATCCAGGTCGTCTTTCACGCCCTGGAAATCAGCATATGGTGACATTTACTTAAAATTAGTAAATAAAATACAACATATTTTAGTCGTGAAATGACATTTCTTCTGATCAGTTCTGTACATTTGCATTCAAGTAATTTGCAATATAAATAAAAAGCAACATACATGTAGCTTCTGAATGTACACTGAGCACTCATGCACACTGTTTTCTCCAAGTGGAATATGGAGGTGGTCAGTGAGGTCAGATTCAGCCATTTCCAGCCTGCGACGGATTTCTTGCAGATTGCTAAGCAGCGAAAGGCTGATGACAGTGTTGGTTTTGGTCGGTTGTTTAACGGGGGGTTGGTATTGTTGCTGTAGCGTTGCCTGTTGCTGTTGGACTTCAATATTTTCAGTCTTTACCTCTTCTTCCCCTTCAGTGCAAAGTAAAAAAGATGAAAATTAATACTAGAAAAACTGAGATTTTCATCATTTATAACTAAGTAATAGTGCACCAAAACAGAAATATACTTTGTATCCCAATTGTTATTTTGGAAAAGCAGAGAAGACAAATCAAGTGCGTAAACTTAAAACTTAAAAATAATTAAATGCAACTCAAGGTTAGTATTTGTAAAACAAGAAAATCAAGACTAGCCAGTCAAACAGGCTAAAGAGTTTTTCTAATGATGTGCTCCACTATATGGTCTGAATTATTCTACAATTACACCCTAAAACTTAACTGAGCGTTCAAAGCAAAATCAACAGAATTCCTCCTTACTGTAACTGGGAAGCTGGACAACCAGAGTATCGTAGTGCTCTTGAGCCTTGTTAAAGTGGCCCTGAATGGTCTTCCTATCCTCTTCCCCAAATATTTCAGAACCCTGGCTGTTACGCATGAACTCCTGGTAATGGATCTCCATATTTTTGATCAACTCGCGGTATTCGTCGGGATGCATCTTCGACAGCTAAAAGAGAGAGAGGAAAGTTAGGGTGGGTGTGAGAACCTAGAGAGGCTCAGATAAAACAAAAGCAATAAATGGAGTTTAAAATTCAGTTTCACCAAATGTGTGTTCGCTCATTTTGAAATATTTAATTCTTGACGGCTTACCATGCTGATGGTGAGGGAGTTGATGAAGTTGACGTCTCTGATACAGTACTGCCAGGAGATGAGACTCTTGATGTTGATGAAGAGCTGATTCCACAGGCCCATGATGGCTTCATAGTACTGCTCATTTCTGGTAAAAGGACACACAGTCATTCCTGATATGTAATATGAACTGCACTATGAACCACAAATTCTTTGCCTACTGTAATACCACAGACAAGGATAAAATAATTTAAGAAATAATAATCAAAAGACAATGAAATGCTAAGTGCTGCAAATTCAGTTTTAAAACAAATCATTGGCTCATTCCAAGTGTATACATTGAATTAAACTATATTAAATAATAAATACTACTAACTGTCTGCACGTTTGAAGTTAATAAAAGTCACATTAGCACATTCCAGATAAAAAAAATCAGCATCGATCAAAATTGGAATTGGCAGATTGGGCTTTTTTAAGAATGTATTTACACTGAAACCAACAAGCAGAGATTCTAAATCGAACAAGATTTAAGAACTGGAGCTAAAAGTGTCACATAAGGTGTGGATGAGGGGTTATGGATGATAAAACAGTGAGTGCATTTTGGTGCTTGCAACACTTATAGTCTGTGCATCGAGATTGAGAGAATGGTCTGATATTTGGTGAAGTGAGAGAATTTCCAGGAGGATGATTAAGCAAAAAAGTTTTAGACTGAGCTCAGACAGACCCGTTTAGATACCATTTAGCAATTTCTGCAAATCAAGGAGTTGAGTTCCTTGTCACTGTAGAAAACGGCAGCTAATACTGGCCCCGGGTCAGAAGTATAAAAGCTCAAGGTGACCGTTAAGATTTTTTTGAAAAATATAATATCTGGATTAGTTTATCGATGTAGAAATAATAAATTGAGAGTCTTCTTTAAAGTGATCATGCAGGCACATATGTACAAGTATGAGTGTGCATGTAACCTCAAAAATGGGAAGGAGGCTGTAAGTTTTAAATTAATGAAGGAGGAGAGACTCTCTGGAAAAAAAACACTGTGAACCATTGCTACGTACAACACAGCACAGATTTTAACAAGCCTAACCACCAAATCTGATTCGTGTTCTTTCTCATAGGTGTCCAGTTTCTTACTTTTTAGCAATTCCAATGCTGAGAGGATTTGGCGGTGGGATGAGCAGGCACACAGAGGGAATCCACATGTCAAGACCCCCAGGTCCTGTTACAAGCCATTTGCTGCGCTGAGAGTTGTCCTTCAGGATGCCCTGGTTGCCTTTCAATATACTTTTCTGAAAACGTAAAACAATAAAAAAGAATGAGATTCACTACATTTACTATACCTTTGTTACGCTTTGTGTATGGTTATGCAAATTATAGAGATGAAGGATTCGTATGTCCAACCTGGTCCTGTTTAAAGTCACATAGGGCCTCAACCATGATGGCGTTGGTGCTTTTCTCCTCGGGATTTCGAGGCTTCAGCCTGACAATGGACTGCGACTTGGTGACCAAACTCTGGACCTGCCTCTTATTCTCCATTATCCGCTCTTTCTCTCTCTGTATTGAAAATTAGAAATTTTTAACTTAGGCACTTTTTACAGTAACTTTGTGAAATCAAATCATGCTCAAAACTATACTAAATAAATGCAGCCAGACTGAAAAGATAAAAAAGGATAAAGGCTTTCTGAACAGGTTTAAGAGGCATGCATATTTTTTTTTGCTTTGTCTAATGCATAGGGGAATTACAATTAATGGAGAACAATGATACCTCCAGATTTTTCAGGAGTTCGATAAGGTTCTCCACACGGGTATTCTTGTCACATATGAATTTGCTCTTGATGGTATCATGTTGCTTCTGCAGCTTTGCATACGTTTCATTGGCCTCCTTGAAAAACTGAAGAAAAAAAAAAAGTAAAAAAAGTTTGTTTAAATTAAAACATGCAAGGTGCTATTTCCACATAACGAACAGGAACTTTAAAGTCATACTTGGCTGTAGGCAGAATTTTCCTTAAGATGAACTTGGATGCACTTTGTGATCTGGAGAAGCCAGCTCCACTGTGTCTGTAGAGTGTCCACGTAGGCCTGTGGGGTGCCAAGTCATTCATTCAAACTTAATTTTTTTTTAAATTGATCAAAATAGAGTCCAAATGCCAACAACCACTACCTCAATCTTATCTTTGGCTGGGTGGTTGTTGTTCAAGAGGACATCAGATTTCGTCTTCAGCCTGTTTAACTCCTTCTCCTTCTCCTCCAACTCACTCATCAGTTTCTGATGTATAAACAGAAAGATAAAAGTCCAAAACAGTCCCAGCATAAACAATGCAGATAAATTTACAACATATGTCAATAATAATAAAAACTACTCAGTCTGAGATTCTCACAGAGTAGCTCTCCTGCTTCTTGGGTATGTACTGGTCAATGTTTTTGTCTCCCCAGTCAAACATCAGCTCCTCCTCCTCTCTTCCATTGACCCACATGATGGCTTGAGAGACATCCACGATGATGCTCTGAAGGTCACGGAGTTGACTGATGCGATTGATGGACATTTTCTATGACAAACACATGGCACTTTTATGGATAG
This sequence comes from Micropoecilia bifurca, assembly GCA_903067075.1. Taxonomy (NCBI): domain Eukaryota; kingdom Metazoa; phylum Chordata; class Actinopteri; order Cyprinodontiformes; family Poeciliidae; genus Micropoecilia; species Micropoecilia bifurca. The sequence continues at coordinate 22,084 of CAEGAF010017320.1, forward strand.
AATTAAAATTGCAACATAGGGAAAAAGAAAAAAAAATGCTGCATTTGACAAAATACTATTTGTGCTGAAAGGGTTTTTCTCTACCTGCAGGTTATCCATTTCTTGGTCCAGGATAGTGGCGTAATACTTATTGCCCATTGTCATCTGGAAAGTAGTTCACAATTTTTTTCATGTTTTAGCCACAAACATACTAAATAGTAGACAAGAGCTGGTTCTAGATATTTGGAGGGTTTGAAAAGTTTCCGAGGTCTTTTTGTTAACCAAAAAAAAAAACTTTAATGAGTTGTCGGCAGTAACGCTGGAATAAAAGAGTTTTTCTCCAGTTATATAGATCATAAAGTAACATAGTGCTGGCCGTACCTATGCCATTTCTTTTGTCTTGCTTATAAGATAAAAATCAAAGTCATGATGTGAAAATGAAAGAAACACTACCTATTACCGTTGCAACGGTAACTACGTTGACATGTTACAAGCAGGATGTTTGTTAAGCATGTAACAAATAAACAAGCTCTACCAGTACACGCTGAGTCACCAATTAATCAGTTCAATTCACTTGGACAGCAAAAAGGGACAGTATTCTAGCACCAAATAATTAAAAACTTCTATTGCGTTGTATGCTGTTAATATAGTGCTTTTCTCAACTCCAGTATTTATGAATTTATTGCCATTGTATTTTCACTCAAGGTAATCATGCTTGTAAAAATCTAGTACCTATGCGAGAGAAAAAAACAAACTAAGAGGTTGTAATGTAAAGGGAGCAAAAGAGGTATAAAAGTAAAGAAATTTAACTTACCAGCTCATCTTTGGCACGCCTTACTTCTAGGTTTGTTTGGATGGCGCTGTGGACTTTGCTGTGGGCTACTATTTGGTTTTCGATGGTGCTGGCTTCATCTCCGAATGGAGCTGTCTCAATCAGGCGCTATCAAATTGAAAATGACAATACCGTGATTAGTACTTTTGCTCTTCCTTTTAATATTTTTGGACATTTTTGAGGTGAGTAAAATTTGTGTTTGGGTATTTTCAAATTATATCCCCTATTTGAATATTTTAGATGATTAATTGATTCGAGATAGTCTCTTGAAAAGATAATTCAGCAATTTTTTGTTAGAATCCTTTGAAGCATTTAATATATAACTGTCGTAACACGTTGAATGTGACTTTTTTTTATTGTGACATGAAGTTTGTATTTTCAATAGATTCTTGATTTTGGTGTGTCTGGTAATTGTATTCAGTTAAGTAAGTTTGAGATTAATTGGTCCTGGAGACCAACACAGATTTGTTTAGTTAGTCTCAGAAAGGTAATTAATGTAAATGCCATTATGAACGGTAATCATCAAGTTTGCATTTGAAGCTTTCAAAACAGAATCCTACGATTATTCACGGAGTATATTGGAGATAAGAGGCAATGTGCTACCAATAATCTTCTGTGTTAAACACTTGTTGGGAACAAAACACGTAAAGCATATCTAGTCAAAACTACAAAACTATATTTTAAAAAAAAGCAATTTATTTAAGCTACCATACAATTTTTTGGCGTGTTTTTCATCTGTAATGTTCAAATGCAACAGTTTGTTGGTGCAATTACTCATGAGCATCTGTTGAAAACTCAGAATAAACACATCAGAGCGGTTACAGGTAAGGCATTAACTGCTTACAGGTAAGACATTAAACAAAACTCGATGTAATATTGAATCTCTGTTACCTAAAGCTTTCTTTGTCTTTTTCCTTTTTTGCCCTCTAGGTGTCAGCAAATAATCATTAAGTTTTTGGTAAGCAGGAAACTATTCCAACTATGCCCTCCTTGTCTGGAGTCCTCAACTTTGATAGGAGCTCAGCCAGGAACACAACCCCAGCCCGTCCCTGTTCTGCACTCTGCATTTTTTTTCACCCTTCTCTGTCAGGGCTTTTGTTTGCTCGCCACTCCCTTTTTTTCCCCTTGTGTACACTTGCCCAGTGCTACACAGGACAAACCAAACTTGCAGCAACAAAGGTAATATGCCACTTTGAAATATCAGCAAAATTATCCTTTGAAATGCGACATTGACAACCAACAGTGAAAACTAAAAGTCATCTATCTGCTCTGAACTTAAGGAACACAGGCCGGCGAATAAAAAAAAAATTAATAATAAAAGTTTGACATGTGGTAATGGCAGGAATGCGTGTGGTAAGATTCAGAAGGGTGAGGCTGTAAGTGGTGACAGAATGACAGGGTGTGTTTGCGGGAAGGTGGAGTGTTGACGAGTAAGCGAACAGAAAGGCGTTTTCCCATGAACATACTACAGGTCAAATGGGCTGCCCTGTTTCTTACAAACCGACTCAGAGGATAGTGCAACATATCGCACTTCTTCACTCCCACTTTCTATCCTGTTTCAATGACTCCTTTATTTTCACTGCTGTGTTGCCTTTATAAAAACTCTGTGAACTTCATGCAATAGCAAACTCTCTTCTTTTTTTTTTCTCCAGCTACTACTTTGTTTCAATCCTCCACCAATTCTCTTAGCCTCTTTCACTACCGGATCAGGTTTTGGCTCTGAGTTCAGACGGTTCCAGTTACAGTAGGGTAGGATAAATGCTAGGGGAGGTTTATCCACTCTTCTGACTTGCATAGCAGAGAGAAGAAAAAAAACTGCACAAACTAGTTAACTGGCTTTTCATTCGCATATCCTGCATATAGAAGTTAATAATCCCCACATTTATTTTCCAAGATTTTTAACACGTCTAAGTGCCAAGAAATACAATAAAGAGTAATGTTTTAATGGTTACTTTAGAAATGAGAAACAAATGTGTAAAATTAAACTCTAGTATTTTTCACACACAACAGAACTCACCTTCTGCTGTGTTATCCAGCCAATGGCGTCATTGAAGAATCGCCCGCCACCACTCTCCACACTGCCTCCACTGCTCACACTGACTTTGTGACTTTTCAGAGTCCCATGCCCACCAAGTTTTTGTCTGACCATAGAATGCTGATGTTGTAAAAAATCAAGACTGTGGACACATAAAAACATAGTCAGATAAGGATAAAAAGATCTCAGACGTCAACCAGACAACACAAAGATGATGTCTGATCTTACGTTTGTGGAATATCAGATGGTATACGCATTTCTTGCAACTCTCGGCCGTAGCCCCTCAGCTTCTCTATATTTTCCACAGCCTTGAGGAGGAACATCTCCGCTTCAGCTGGTGGGGCTCCCTGAAAGCAAACCACAGGAACTCTATTGCGCTGCAAGATTGTACTTCTATAATACTGGTTATTTCTAATACCAACACCTCATTATGAACATCCTCTATTTGTGTTTTGTTGAAACAAGAACTTTGACAAATCGATTGCTTTAATATTTTAGATATTTAGAGATTGATATGTTATACTTACAATGTCAATGGCTTTATTTGCTTTCTCCAACAATGCCAGACTTTGGTTTGACAGGAAATCAGCTGCTTGATGAATACCTTGCACACTGACCAGCAGAATAGACTTATGATTAAATTAATATTATTAAATCAATTATGAGACAGACGTTACAAATATAGATAGTAGATCGTTGAATGTCAGAATTTTTAAAGCTTCAATCAAAGAAAGTATTTTCAAAGTAGGATAGGATAACCACAAAGTTATGATAAAGTTTTTGATTCGCTTTGACAAACTTGGATTTCAATCCATCACAGTCATTAGGCAAAAGGTTGAGTAAGGACCACAAAAGCTACACGAAAAACAAAACTGAAAGCTAGAAGATATACACAGTTATTACAGTAAATAAGTTACAAAGCTTCATATTTTTTAAACCTTGAAAACAAAGCAAAAACATCTGGTCAAAATTTCCTAAAGTAAAAGCTTAGCAACAAAAGTTATAATGGAGTAATTTCTGTACTGTACTTTGACAAACTTGCAATTTTAGTCCACACACAAAGGTCACCAGAGGTTCACAATAACCAAATAATTATATGTAACTATACAAAAAGGATAAATACTAACTTTTGGGCGCCTTTTTGTCATAATTAAGCTGACATCATTCTGTAAGGACCAAAGGGTGTGCTTAAGTTTACTTTTGTTTTCATATTGTGCAACAGATCAAGAATGATAAAACTAAGATTCATTTTTACCTTCATCTGATCAGCTGCAGAAATGATTATAAATAAGATAATAATCCAAACATGAAAGTTTGTACGCCTATTTATTGAAAATTATTGTAGTTACTGTACAACTAGTACGTGAGCTTGTTTTGGCTTCATGGCTTACATACTTACATAAACTACTGTTCTTTGTAAACGAACAATGCTTAATACCACTAAAACATTAAGCGAAGATGTTAAGAAAGTATTATTTTCACTTTTTTTATCCTTTTAACCAAGAGTCCAAGATGTGAGCACTTACGTCTGAGCTCCACTTCCAACGCCACCGAGGCTTGTCACGACCCTCATGCTGCGGCTGCGGCCGCCGCCTCCGCCGCCGCCACCGTGCATGGAGGACCTGCTGTAGGTTTGGTATCCAGGGTCCATTTGCTGGAACTGGAACTCCTGGTAGCCGTTTCCACCGACGAATAAGTTCTGTTGGGAGTTACTCCTCTGTCCTGCCAGGTTAGGCTCAGAGCCATATAGATTCATGTTGCTCGTAGTTAGTTATTTTTTCCCCTGTTGTAATACGGTGTATTTAGTTAATTTCCCCGGTTGTTTCGGCTCTAGCTGTCCGGAGAGCGGACAAACCGTGCGCTTTCCTCCGCCCCGTCTCCTGTTGCGCAGATAATGGTGTTCTGTGAATAGACGGAAGCGAACTGCTTTTTGGACTGAAACCACACCTTGCTGAGTTTACGAAACGACTCTGGTATGTTTGGGAAGGTTTGTGTACTCACAAGTTAAATTATTTTATGTAACAACGCCTCCTTTACCTATCAGGAAATAAACACGTTTCTTCAACGATGAAAGCTGTGTGGGGAAATAAGCTGTATATCTGACGTTTCACAATTTATTTTTAATCAGTTTAACAAGATTAGACCGTCTTACTCCTACATGTCAGTTGCATAGGCATATTTATTTACTTCCCCTTCTTCTATAATTCATATCTCTATGTTAAGCAACAGAGAAAAAAAAACTCAATTACATTCGTTACTGCAAATAGAGTGGGTCTTGTTTCCGTGCACTGTTGAAAAAGTTTTGACATTCAACATGGGGAAAATTGGAAATTTGTGCAAATTGACCCATCAGGATTTTCCTAGTTGATACATATTCCCAGTTTTTCTCTGATTCATTTGATTTCAAATTTTATTAGTGTGTTGAAAGTTATTTGAGTATTGTTCTAATTTGAATCAAACAGAAAATAAAGTAATGAGACTAGTATGCGATAATCAACCTAAAGCCAGAGACAAAATTGTATGATTAAAAAATTAATGAATAAATAATGGTTGCTGGAACATTTCATGTGAGATCACAATATTCTAAAGTTTTCTTGGCAACATTTGTATAAATGTGTTATGGAAGAAAATAAATTGTGCTGCTGCAGTAGAGTTTTGTCAGACAAGTCAGAGTTCCAACAGCAAGTTGCAGATGTTAATGCTTGTCTAGTTAATTGAGTCTAAATAGAAGAAGAGGATCTGGGAAAAGTTGTGCAATAAAAGGGCAATGAAGGAAAGTTTTCTTAAAAAATGAGAGCTGAATCTGCAGTTGGCGCATCTCTGACATGGACCAACTCACAGCAAGAGCTTGAGTGTGCATGGAGATTTTCTAATGATTCTTGTCACAAGGAAAGCTTTAGTCTAAAATGATATGATAAACTCAGAGTATGAACACAGTTAAGCCGTTATCTTTATCTTTACCTTTGTCTTGCAGTGCTTGCCAACATCTTATGATGTTATCCAGGAGATGGCAGTAAGAAAAATTAAAAATACTAATAAAAGCAATTGAAAAGACAAGCATGCAAATTGAATAATAATGATAAATAAAATCTGAATAAAAGTAATAGATCTCAAGGAAAATAGCCTATGAAAAAAGGATGTCTTCAGCTGAAGATATAGAAAAGATTTTCTGATTCTAATCTGACCAGTTAATAGGTGTATCTCTGGTTTTTGCCCCACTGCATAATTGACTTTATTAAATTAGAAACACATCACATAAGGTTTGGGTAACAATTATAGAGAAACAAGTACAACAATAAAGTTGGAAAAATTAAAAAAAGGCACCTCTACAGAATACAAAGGCATAAAAGTAGCTTTTGTATTTTAGAATGCGTTGATTGTATTGCTTTACTTCAAATCCACAAAGCAATTTTTGACTCTAAACATTTGTTTCTGTTGCCTTAACTCCCTCTCCTGGCCTTTTACACATAAACATTTTCAAAAGTTTTTTTTCTGCCATGAAAGAATCTTCCCAACAATAATTAACAGCTGAAACTTTTGGCAATCTTTAATCAGAGTGAAGAGATAGACAAGTGTAGTCCAACCCCTAAAATCCTGTCATCCGAAGTTCAACATTCTTGAGGTTGCAAGAAGTCTGCACACAAGTACTAGCAGCAGGATTTAAACAGGCTGAAAAGTGAAAGGGTGTGAGAGATACAAGTAGACAGTAAAGGGCGGGTCATACATGCACACATGCCTATAGGGTCGGTGTGAGCTAACATTTCAAAAAACTAGTTCCTTATAGCTACTCCAAGCACAATCTTATCTACTTGTGCTGCTGTAGGGAAAGTAACACTATTTTTTTACGATGACAAGAGAAGATCTTTGATCTTTTTTACGTTAATAGGCAATCTTGGCTAGAGAATGAAATTATATGCTGAGTTTGGATAAACACTACCCCTCTGGAGTCAGAGCCCTTTTTAAAAAATGTTTTGGACAAGTCATTTTATCTGGTTAAACTAATTTTTGTGTTTTAATGGACAGCTATGTGAAACATCAACACAAAGTCTGAAGGAAAAAAAAAAACATGCATTTTCAAAAAAATGTTTTGCAAGTAAAAATTTTAATTTTCTATATAGGTCCAAATAAATTCCCCTGAAAACAATGTTATATGTCACCTTGTTCATAAAGAGAGTCCCCCTGTAAATTAAAGTAGCGTAATTATAGAATGAAAAATTTGAACAAGTTCAGTGGATATCAATTTTTTTTTTTTGCAAGAAACTGCACATGGAGTTTTTGCACAGACATGCCAAAAAATCACAGGGAAGTGTGAGAGCAGAGTAGAAAAGACTAATCTGGGAAAGGAGACATGATTGTGGATAAACACTGGAACTGTAAACCCAGCCAATGCCCAGATCTGTAAGATTAAAATCTCTTAGGACATCGACATCTGTCTTTTGCAAATACTAACATGATAAATTTAAACTTGCTTTAAAAACTATTCTGATTATTGTCTGTCTCATTAAGAACATAATTCAATACAGTAACAATAGTTTCTTGAAAAGGCAGTCCCAGTCTCGGACTGAGACACACCCCACATCCCTAGGTTTTGCTTTGTTTGGCGTTTAACATGCTTTCTGTCAACAAATATGCTGCAAGATGAAACATGTGCAATTTAACAACATTAATACCTGAAATTTAACTGAAACCAGTCGAGGAGGGGACTGTGTGAGCCTTTCCACTTTAACTGCAAAAAGAAAAATCCTAAAATGTGTGTCTTCTTACAAAAAACACATAAGAAACAAACCCTTGGTTTTGTTTTCTCAACGTTTATGTGCATTATAGCTTCAGATATGCGCGGCATGTTTTGAAAAGAAAGTAAAAGCTTTGACTAGTGTGTCTTTGGGCTTGTTAATATTTAACTTACTGTTTGCCTTATGTGCTAAAAGCCCTGTTTCGGTCCTGCTTCATTCCCTGTTCATAAAGAGGAACTTTGTTGCAAAGATTGCATTGCTATTAAAATGGTTACAGCCACTTGACTTGGGAAAAAAAATTAGCTAAAAAAAAAGGGCTCCACATCTCACAAGGTTTAATAAGGACGGACAGAGTATTAAATGTGGAGCAGAGCAAGGACACCAACAGATTAACGCTACCGGGTTGATTATTCTTGAATCTCAGCATGTCTCGTGGCTGCTGACACGTATGAAATCATTTCCAGACACTAGTACTGACATCATGAGAGTAACCGGGGGCAAACATCCTGACAGCTGGTTTAGTAGACACACTGCAGGCACTTCACATCATCTTGTTTATTAATGTTGTACCCGGACAGCAGGTTCCTTTAGGCTTTATTTTTATGCCATAAAGTTGACGGGAGTTAAAAAGATGTTAAAAACGTTTCCAGAAAGATTGTATTATCGCCAGAAACAACTTTTCATCCCCTAGGAAGTGGTCTTTATTTAGAAAGATTTCCATGAAATATGTGCAGCAAGCCCTATTAGTGAGAAATCAAATGTCACTGCAGGAAGTGAATTGCTCTTTGGGTTAATGATCTCTTTTTGGCACTGAATGGAAGCCAAAATCTCCTGAAAAACGTTGAACAACATAGGAATGTCAGAAACCGAAACATAACTTTGAAGAAACAATGTATTAAATGACTTTGAATTCTCTATATCGTACTTGTTTGGAGAAATAGAACCATTGTGACCTTTGCCTCTTTACAACCTTGACAGGAGTTAATGATCAAGGCCTGTTTAACTTCTAAGGAAACCATAGGAACATTATGGAAACATACCCTCATTCGTACAATAGTATCTTATCTATAAGAAGAGACTGAAGGCTCTTTATTACGTACTTCATAAGTTTGTATTTCTTTGTGTCTCTGGACAAAGACAACGCCCAGGAGATTATTTGCTATTCTATCTAAAATGATACCATCACCATAGCAATAAATCATGTATTCCACTCTCTACTGGACCTTTGAACTCTAGTCCATGACATGGTTAACTTGTTTCTCAGAGATAAGACACCGTTTGATTCTACTCAGTAGTTGCACAGAAAATATTTCGTATGATTAGACTACTGTTTCTCATCACTAAGGGAAGTGCTGATTCTGAGTCAGACTTTTATCTAAGCCATATCTTTTCTTCCCAGAAGTTTCCTAGTTGTGGATTACTCACTGTATGAGTGAAAGGGCTAAGATTTTGCTGTCTTTCAAGACCTGTGTAACCACCCATTTTAAAACACTGAAACAGACAGAATAACATGTTCATGCCTGTGTTGGCTCATACGCACACAGTGAAGCTGACTCATACCATTTGCGTATGGGCGGATCCTTGACACACCTGTATGAGTTGCTAGGCAGTGCAATTAGAAGGTCTGAGATGACAAATAATACAATGTGTAAAAGTGACTGTCCAACGGTCGCTGTTTTTTTGCAATCATGCAATATCCTTTGACAATAAAATATGGTACACCACCCAGAAGAATTATATAACTGTGATGTTCCAATATTACTTGGAATTATATTCATTTTTTTTCAGACATGCTTGATTATTAATTTGCACAAACCCTGCAGTCAAAAGCCACACAGATAAACTAAAATAGTGCAAGATTTCAACAATATAATAACTTTATTGCAATAAATTTTTTTTTGCCAGAATGACAGAAACAAAAAGCTACACAAAATGAATTACCTTAAAAAAAAGTTCACAGGCAAGCTCATTTGGCAAGTAGGAGTTATATTACTCGCCAGCAGGGGTCACCCGAGCGCAACAAAAATAATAAGACATGAACCTTGTTGCCAAAGAGGTTGGGTGATTTGCCTTCACACACATACTAACAATCCAGTTTTATTACTAAGGCGTCGCTATGGCTTTTGTCTACACTTTGTAGCTACCAAAGCACCAACTCCACTAGGAAGGCTCTGTAAAAGATTTATAACTGTTTTTATGAGAATTTCTTAACATTTCTCTGCGACAACATTAGTGAGTCGGGCATTGACGTTTGACTATATGTCCTGGCTCACAGAAGCCTTTAATTTCATCCCAAATGTCTTCTATCAGGTTGAGGTCAGAACTCTTTGCAGGCCAGTCACGTTCTTCCACACTAAACTCACTCACCCACGTCTGTGTGAACCTTACATTGTCCACTGGTGAAGAGTCGTGTTGGAACAGGAAAGGGCATTTCCAAGTGTATTCCCACGCATTTAGCGTATTAAATTGTCTAAAACCTTGTTGTTTGCTGAAGCATTAAGACTTTCATAAAGGAAACTAAGAAGCTGTGCCCAACTCCTGTAAAAACATCACCTTCTACAGAGTTTACACGTGACACCACATAGTCGTGTAAGTGCTGTTCTCCTGGCAACTGCCAAACCCAGTCTGGTTCATTGGAGTGCCAGACAAAGAGGAGTGATTCAATCCTCTTGTGAACATGTCTTCATTTTCCTGGATGCTAGTGCTTTACTGAACTGTGTCTGACACATTGCTTTGAACTGGGTGATGTGAAGGTTGCTTAGCCATGAAAACCCATTCAATTAAGCGCTCTAGATTAATTTTTAAGCAATCTTAAGGCCACATACAATGTGAAAATCTGTGGCAATTGAAGTTGGTTATCTCTGCACCCCATGCACCTCATTATCCATTGACCCCTCTCTGTGATGTAGCCCAGCCTGCTGGCTTGGTTGCTATAATCCCCAATGTCTTTACTTTTTTATAGAAACACTGACTGTGAGGACGTTTTTTACAACTAGAACTACTGCACAGGTGGAATCATATCATGGCACTTTCCTGGAATTCAATGAGTTGTAGAGAACAATCCATCTATTCAAAAATGTCTTACATGCCAAGGTGCTGGACTTTACACATGTGGCCATTGAAGTGATTGCAACACTTGAATTCAGTGATGTGGACGCTGTTACCTTGTTATTTTGGTAACATAGAGTAGACTAAAAATGCAGCGGCTGTTTTTTCAGCGTTTGTTGAGTCCGTTTGTTCAGTCCAGATTGTAATCACAGAATTATAGTGTTAATTTTTAAAATACAATATTTTAGGGAAATCATAGATGGAAATTGCATTCAGTTTTAGTATTTATAAAAATGTGGAGGGTATTGTCGATAATTGCCATAAAAACCTAATTGAAAAGTAAGTGTGTGTTACTCTGAATGGAGTTCAAGTTAATAACATGCAATTACACTCAACGGCCAGGAGGGCGAAGCATTAATAAAAGCATTGGTGCAGATCTTTCACACGTTTAAGCACCATGATAACGTTTATTGAGGTTTCAATCAAGCAAGGCCATTTTTAAACTTCTTGTTTATATCTTGATCCTTTTATCTATTCTCTGCAAAATGTGATTAGTGTTGATGTTCTATTTATTGGTCTTTCCAAAGCAGTGTATCATATGAAAAATATTTTTAAAAATGTGATTAGCTTGACCAAAATTATTGAATACAATGTTAAATTTAAATGTAAAAATTAATGAAGTGGTACAATCTTCCAGTAAACAATGTATGAAAATGAAAGATTCCACATAATATATAGCTTCCAATCAAAAATCCTTAACAATTCCTATAAAGTAAAGGAAATTGAAGCCTTTTTAAATGTTACTGTGACCCTCCATAGAGCAGAGTATGAGGAAACTTTTCTTCCTGAGTATAAAAAGTAAATAACAAAGGTCACAATTGCATAATTTCACAAAAATTTATTCTTTTCCACTTTTCAAATTTCGAAAGACAAGAGAATGTCCCATTCAAGCAAGGCAGATGTGTGTCTTCATCTGTCTGAAAATGGTTACAATACATTCTCAAACTTGCCCATTTCTACAATCAGAACTGCAACACAGAGAAGTGGAGGACCAAAATGTCCAAAGTTCACTATTTACGCAATTTAGTATAAGATAATGTCTTGGGGACACGAAGTGTCCATTACGGTCATTATTTCACATGTAAATGCTATCTTGTTATTTTGGAAACATATCAGACAAAAAGTACTTCTTGTTCTACTGTGACAAAACTTACTGACACTAAAGCCTGTAAAAGTATGGATAAATGGGGAAAAACAAAGCAAAAAAACTTGAGAGTGCTTTGTGCTAAGAAGTATGGTGGAGGATCTATGATGTTGTGGGTCTGTTCATCTTACAAAGGCTAGAATGATAATAGGAGGGTTAATAAGGTTCTCAAACCTTATTAAAAGTTATCTTGGAATTCTTTTAAATATCAGGACACTTTAAATAAAACTTTGGTAAACTGTGCTGTGAATTAAATCATTGTTCAGTCTGGCAGTCCAAAACATGTCTAAATCAAGACAGAAATGGTTCACCAGGCAATAGTGGTCCTTACTTCATTCTCATTTCTGTCACAAGACTTTAGCCCTGTAGAAAACCTGTAGATTGAACTAACTAGAGGAGTACATTTAAGAACTCTGACTATCGAGGTTGTGCAAAGAGAAATGATCAAAGATCCTTTTTCTCTGTGCGCTCCAACCGAATGAAATGTGAGATGTTTTTGTATCCATTCTCTGACTTGTACTTTTTAATAACCTTTTCTCTGTTTTGCTTAGAGTATTCCTTTGTCTTCAGGCAGTGGCAACCATGAATACTGATTAGTCAGTGAAAGAACTTCATCCGCATACTTGGCTGTGCCTCTTTAGTGTCTCTTTGCACTACCCACATTGTTGAAATTTCTCAAAACTTGTCAGGAGTGGGATTGTGTTTTCACATGGGAGTCTAGTTACACTCACTCCTTGTGTGTAACTGACCACAGTTGCTTGGAGCCAACCAGATAAAACCAGCATCCACCTATAAAATCTTCCCACACAGCTATACCTGATGTACTTCCACCTTGTTTGACAACACGTTTTCCCTCCACTCAACTTTTCCAAAAATATGCTTGAATTCAGCACTCTGTCAACAACCGGCTCCTTTAGCAATGGCCCTTTATGGCCTAGCTCTCAGTAGGACTTGCTGGTAAACCCATGTGACAACACACAACAGAGGAGGGGTATTAAACTGTGCTATATATTCTCATAAATCACATTAACCACAGTTTAGAGAAGTATCATATAGATCAGAATTGATCTGATAATAACTAATTTATATTTTATGCACTCCATTAAAGCCTCTCCAGTGCAGAAAGAGTTGTGTGGGATAGATCAGCTGCTCCACCAACTGCAGAGCTTCACCTGCACGCCTACTTGTGATCATGTGATGAGTGAGGACATGGTGACATATAAGAAACTTGCACCCATAGACTATGTCATAAACTATGTCAGTTTTTAGAAAAAAATCAGACATTCTCAAAAAAAATTGTCTACTTAGGTATATTTTAAATAATTTCACTGAAACTGTCAGAAATTGTGTATCGTTTTCTGGGGGAGCCTGTGGATTTTGGAGAGTAACGACTCTTCAGAAATCTCTGTTGGAAGAGGGAGATCACACCATGATTAGATGTTTTATCATTCTAGAATGAATATATTTATCAAATGTTAACATTTTTTGCCAGTCAGTTTTTCCTCAATGAAATTTCAGCCCGCCAATCACTCATACGGCGACGAGGACATTCTATGTGCTGCCCTTTGTTTTAATGCCAACAGGACCCTGTCATGAAAGTAACTATGTCACCTGTACAGCAGAGGTGCCCATGAGGTGGATGTGAATCTATCATTAACATAAACATGACGTGGTTCTCCTTTGCAGAGTGGTTCATGGCTGCACCTGCTTTCTGAAATAGGGCTTTCACAGTGAATCTGAAGTGGTAAGTTGTAGTGTAACAGATTGTTGTTGGTGAGCTTTAGATTTAATGGTCTGCTTTTATTTCCTCCCATGCATTGAGCATCTTACCTGGCAGGAATTTTGCAGTTTTAAACAGGGCAGGCCATAATTGGTAAGTGTTATTGACCCTGTCAGCCTCTATAAACATTTTTAAAGTGGCTGTTTATTGTTCCTTTTTTCTTTTAACAGATCCAGTTATTGAGCAGCTTCCAGGAACCACAGTTTCCAAGCCGCACTCAGCAAGAAGACAGAAGTGGAACAATGGAAAATTTAACCAAAAACAAACAAACAAAAAAAACTTACTTTATTTTGCATGGATGTTAAATTTAAAAAATAATTTTTTAAAAAGTTGTGTTGTCTTTTATCAGTCATATGTTCTATGGAACTGGAAGTGCTTAATAAAATTGTTGTAGAAGGTATTTTATGGAAAAACCTGTGGGTTATTTAAAATATATATTTTCATTAATACAAGAAGTCTAAAGTAATGACGCACACAGACATAAAGCACCATTGGTTTCTGTAGTGTGCACAGCAATGTGACAGAGGTGCAATCAGAAATTCAACCAAATAAAAGCATACATATTTTTGAATGGATGATTATTCAAAATATATATATATATATATATATATATATATATATATGCCGATCAGGTTTTTTCCTGCCAATACCGATACCGATCACC